>MJUU01036593.1:6913-22154 GCA_002080025.1 Modiolus philippinarum | reverse complement strand
AAAAAAAACAAAAAACAAAACAAAACAAAACAAATCAACAGAGAAAAACAAACAAAATATAACAAAACAAACACAAACCAAAACAACAAAGCAAAACAAACACAAACGGAATAATAAAAATATGCCCCATAATTTATGACATATCTCGTTTGTCGAAGATTTATGAAACGTTAAATGATATCTTGTCTGTAGAAGATAACAATATGAACCAATTATTCTGTTATTTGTTGAAGATATTATATTTTATCACTTTTAACCATTGTGCAGAGCCCGAAAATCAAACTCTCCCCGTATACACGTATAGACGACTCTAAATTTCGAATATGTTGGGACTTATAAACTATCTTTCAATTTAAAATGAACTTTGCGTTATTACGCAAACTTTGCGAAATATATGTATATATATATGTTTATTACCAAAGTCATATAACTATAGGTACACATTTGTAAATATAAATGTGATGTAACAGTTCAATTATACATTTATATATGTTAATACATTAATATAGCAGAAGGTTGTGTAACATTAAAATGTCAAAGTACAGACAACAGGTCACTTCTAAGCTTCGTGGCTCTGAATATGAATTTACCAAGATTACATAACGCAAATAACGCAAACCTTTGCGAATAACAAAATCCGAGGTTACTGTGAATTTACTTTGAGAATCAAACTCTATTTGTAGACATCCGTACACGACTCCAAATTTCGAATACGTTGGGTCATATAAACTATCTACCAACTTGAAATGAACTTTGCGTTATAACGCAAAATTAAAAAAAAAGTTTGTGAGGCGCTAATACGCTTCTACGGAAGCGTATTAGCGCCACACCAACTTTTTTTTAAAAGTTAACGTTATTTCGCAAATGTTTGCGTTATAACGCAAAGGTTTGCGTTATTTCGCAAAGTTTGCGTTATAACGCAAAGTTCATTTCAAATTGGTAGATAGTTTATATGACCCAATGTATTCGAAATTTAGAGTCGTGTACGGATGTCTACAAATAGAGTTTTATTTTCGAGCTTAAATCTGCACAGTGGCTTGAAGACGATAAAATATAACAGATTCAACAATAAAACAGAATAATTCGTTCATTTTGTTATCTTCTACGGATCCTAGATATTATTGAACCTTTCAATTATCTTTGACAAGCGAGATCTGTCACAAATTATGGGTTGAGGCATTTTTTTTTTATTTCGTATGTGTTTGCTTTGATATATTTTATTTGTTTTGCTTTGTTGATTTGGGTTTTTTCTTTTTGCTTGGTTTTTATTATTTTTTGTTGTTTGTTTTTGTTTTTGTATATTTTTTTGTTTGTTTTTGTTTTTGCATTTCTTAGTTTATGTTTTGTCTTTGTTTTTTTGTTTTGTCTTTTTTTAGTTTTGTCATTGAATCAAAATTATGGGAGTCATATAAATAAAAAAGTACATGCTCCTTACAAATAAAAAAAAGAAACATGACCAGTATATATATATGTGTGTGTGTGAAACAGTATTACTGTTTTTCCAACAAAGCCATTTATGAAAAGGTTATTTAAAACGGGCTACCAACTTCTCCATCGTCTTCCATACTGCTTCCGTAAGTTCCCTTCTTCGGTTTCTTTTTACGAATATTGCTTGCAAGTGAAATTCTCATAAATAATAAAGCGGAATTTCAAATAAATTATTAATATATATTAAGATGATATTTAAAAAATAAATACAATACTATCAATATTTTGCTTAAAATATGACAGAAACTTTGCATCAGTAGGTTATCTTCTTCCGACTTTTGAGTAATTTTGAAATAATATCAAGTGTCATGCAGGAGACGCTTTACATGTCGTAGTACCATCTGATTTTATGTGAACATTAAATAAAAAAAAAATACAGGAAACATCTACAACGGCTGAAAATTACAATGACAATTTACAATCTGTACAGGAAAACACAATTAAGACAAATGTAGACGAATATGGGACAGCTGAACTTGGTAACGGCACTAACAAAAGTCAGCGGTGTTGTTATAGCGGCTTATGGTACCCAAACCTCCCCTTTCTCTGTCCGTTTCTTCCCCAATATAATAGTGATACGAATGAAACCCAGAACAGGCAGTCTACTAACTCCATGGCCACAATCGTGAAAGGGAAAGGAAATAAGACAAAACGTAATTTTGAAAGATGGTTCAAGGTGTGCTCGCCATGTTTATGTTATTTGTCTTACATATAATGTCAAATGGATCAATAGAGTTGAATATCGGTGTATAAATCTTCCTTCGCAAAACTGTAATTTTCTTATTTTTCCTTCATTTTTCAGTAGCTCCTTATATCCCTTAAAATATATGAAAATATAATTAGAAGTAAATAAAATTTGGTAGTTTGTCTACTTCTTGCATTTCAGTGCGACCTATCACGTGACCAAGACAATATGCCGAAATCTCAGGATATGTATTGTTGTGGAATTTGATCAGATGATATATTAACAAGTAATTTCCTTGAGCAACATTACTGATTTGTGTGTGGTAAAACAGGGCAAATCAGATTTAATCTACATATAATAATATATTAATCATATTTGTTTATAGGTATAACAATATGGCTGCCTTCCGGTAAGATGATACACAGATATGTTATATTTAATGATTACTTGGATGACATCGGAATTGTCGAAAATCCACTGAAGTTTCCTTATTCAACTATTGTGTGTGGGGTTGGTGGAATACTCGACTGGTTCTGTGTGTTCCTTGTTGGTTACAACGTGTGGAAAATATGGAATTATTCGAAAGAGTTCGAACATAAAAGAATGGAGATGAATACATATATATGATGATACTGCAGAACTAAAAAAAACAAGTATAAAGAGAATTATATGCTTGGGCCAAAGTCTTGATATTGACAAATCAAACAATTACAAAGCGGAACAAATTTTATGTTTATTATCGTGCCTTCAAGTTTGGAATTACTGTAAATAAATTATGAATTTATCGGGTTTATTTATCACCACGAATTTCAAAATAAAATCACTTTCATTGTGTCCATCATGCAAATTTAAACACGAGGTGGTTACCAACAATCACTACAACAGGCCTACATTTTTATCTACAGCTTTCTTTTGAGTTCTTGTATACTGGAATTTGTAGAAAATTTGTTTAGCTTGAAAATGAAGTTTTATAATCAAAAATACAGATATAAGTATGTGTAACCAAATTTGTTTTAGTATAAGTGATGTAACAAGGTACAAGGTAAAAGGTAAGCAGGTAAAATTCGTTTTGGAATAATATCATTATGACCATAGCCATTGCCAAAAAACTGTTTGGTTTCCTTTGACAAGCTATTCGCCTTTCTTTTCGTGTACTTAAGTCTTGATCTTTTTTTTTATTTATTCGATTGAAGAATTCCGGTGCTTTCCCCAGATAAATATTGATCGTAACCTAGGCCAAGATAGTTTATTTTATATTGATATTTTTTTATGTGATTGTTACATTTCACTTGAAATTTTGTAAATATTTAGAGTTTTTGTTTAGATCAAATATATTACAAAAAATTCTTTTAAGATGTAAAGAAAGAATGTTTTTAAGAATTCAATTTTTACAGGATTCAAACTCCTTTCCTAGTTTGTAGATGTAACGTCATGGTTGGGAAATGTTTCCAACCCTAATGCATGCTTTAAGACATATCACTTACATAGCATAAGAAAAGTAAAGGTTCTCAAATGCTTGCTTGGTGAACTCGGCAAGTAATATTGAGCAGTTAATATTCAAATTATATTTGAATTTTATTTACGCTCAGTTAAATAAGATTCGGGCAATTCAGTAACACTAACACCCACTGCCTTTACGGTTTTTTGTAACCATTTCTGTAAATTATTAATTTGATGATTTTAATTTTATTTGGTCTAATAGATGGATGCGACAAGTATCAGTTGAGTCAAAGCTCTAAAACCAGGCTGGAACTGATACAGCAACTCATTTTCAATCAGATATTTCTAAAGCTTTATATAGACGGATTTTGCAAGATTTTTTGAATTAACACAATGAGAGCTAACTTGATGATTATTTCTAACTTCTGTTCTCTATTTTTTTTTCATATAAAGAATTAATTCGGGCTAAGTTGAGTTCCCTTGACAATATACATGTTGATATAGACAGGCATATTGTGACGAGAAAACACTACCAAACAACATTCCAAAGGTACAGAAACGCTCTAAGTAACACCTTATCTACTATGTTCTGGATTCCTAAGCTTCACAAAACTTCCTACAAACATCGTTTTATTGCGGCTTCAATTAATTGTTCTTCTACAAATTTGTCCATCCATTGAACCAGTGCACTTACTCGCATTAAAGAATTAGTAATAAAATACATATATTGTGAAAAAGAACATATAAAAAATAGCTTTTGGAGTGTAAAAAATTCCCTCTAGGTTTTAGATAAATTGCAAACTATAAATAGACCACTTTCATCTATTGACAGTTATGGTTTTTCTACACTTTATACAAGCCTTCTGCATAGATTGATTAAATCCTAATTGGGACAACGTTTTGAATGTTCTTTTAAATTTTCTGGTCTACAGTTCATTTGTTGTAACAAAAATCATGGATTTTCTCCAATATTACTTACAACAACCATTCATCTTGGACATGTGATGATATGATTAAGGCACTGAATCTTTTGCTAGACAACATTTATGTTCGCTTTGGCATTGTTAATAAACAGGTCATTGGAATCCTCATGGACACTAATTGTGCACCTCTCATAGCAGATCATTTTCTGTTCTGTTACGAATGGGACTTCATGAAAAATCTCCAAAATGTAACTGTTCCAAACAAAAGTAATTTCTATTTTCAATTATAACAGCAGGTACATCGACGATATCCTTACTATTGACAATCCCAAGTTTTTATGATTTATGATTTTTAGATTATGTCGACATCATCAATCCACAAGGACTGAAACTATATTAATTAAACAATGCTTCTAAATACTGCCCTTTTCTAGATCTTGATATCACCATTGACTCTGGTAAAACAAAAACTAAAATTTATGATAAAAGGGATGATTTCAATATCACTATTACTTATTCCCCCTTTCTTGACGGCGACGTTCCTCTCGCTCCATCCTACGAGTGTACATATCTCAACTGGTACGATTCGCACGCGTTTGTTCTACCCTTACGGATTTTAATTAGCGTAACCTCACTCTCATATCTAAGCTTTTACAACACGGTTACAGATTTCATAAATTGCTAAATACTTTTAAGATGGTTCACAGAAGATGTGAACATTTGATATCTAAATATGACGTGACTCGCAAACAACTTATAACAAAAGACATTTCCCATCCTCGATTTTACGGAAATGTTGTTAAAAATGCCAGAGAGTGATGAAAAAAAATCCAGCGAAATTGAGACGAAACTTACACTCTCTACGTAGTGGTGGATATCGACGGGATATTCCATGTCAATCTGTTAAATTGGCTTTGGATACAATTGACCTGAAGATTTTACACATATATTGGCCTCTCACTGATACATTCGAAGTGTCCTGAAATACATGACGATTCTTCACCAAATCCCTCGGGAAGGTTTGAGTTTGATTTTTCTTCCGTAGTGCGACAGTGTTTTGCCAGCAGACTAGGTTATTTGAGCTAGCCGGCAGCTTAGCGGCGAACACTCTTTGACCTATCTTTCTAAACTACGTTTTGTTAAATTCGTTTGTTTCTCAAGATAATAGTCATAGAGTTAGTGGTCTACCTGTATTGGGTTTTATGTGTATGCTTATTATACTATAAGGAAACGGGATAGAGAAAAGGGGATGTTTGGGTATCCATGAACCGGTTTAACCCTACCACTGGCTTTTGCTAGTGCCAGTACCAAGTCCAGCTATGCCGTGTTCCTATCGTTATTTATGTTTGGTTAAGTCTGTTATGTATTTTTTCTGGTGCAGTTCCCCTGTGGATTGTATCATTCGATTGTAGTTTTCGGCCATTGTAAGTGTTAACTGTTATCTTGACTGTATAATTATTAGATATGTAATCCGCGTTGCTAAGATTTAAGCACCATCTGTAGTTAATGTTTCTAGAATGTTATCTATTCCGGTTCTCTTGTCAGAATTGCAGATTTTTTTAATTCATTGTACACACATTTCTCGTCGACAGGCTTAAAGGTTAGCTGGATGAAAGGATTAATTGAGAATTAAGGTCGAACATTTTGGAAGCCATTGGTAATTTTGCGACCAGTGCAGTAAAGAATGTGTCAAAATTGTGACTTGTCATTTCCGGCTACGTTCAAAACGATACTTGAACCATTTGTTTTTTCGTTGATTTTTAACCAAGGGATTGAAAATTTGCAGTACTTTATTGGTGTCTTAAATTTTCCGTTTATCAATTCTGTACCTGCTTTTTCTTTTTGCTATTTTGATTTCCTCTCTTTGCAATTCTATTTGTAATTTTGTTATTACCCTCATTTCGTCTTTAGCTGTTTTTATTTTACTTTGTACATTATTTTGCTCTATACATTATTATAATGATATTTGGGTTATTGGATGTGGTTTGATTCCAGTGATTTGTTTACTTTTTTTTAATTTTTGGGGATCATTTAGGTCTCGCCGTACGGTGACCCCTAGATGTTTTCTTATGGGTCGATTTAATCTGGAGACGGGATATTGTCTCCTTGACATTTACCCCATTTCCTTTCTTTTTCATATTAGTCTTTTTGTGAATTGTTGTAGCTCATATCTTTATTTTATGCGGTCTAATAATAATGGTAATAATAGAATACATGGGAAAAGAAATTTAAAGCACTAAAGGGACACTTGTACCATTAAGAACATAATGTGTTTGTTTTTGTTATGGAGATGTATTACATTAAGTGCTAATTTTGGATGTACAGTAAATTTACACGAGATAAAATGACATTAAATAGATGATGAAACAAGGACAACATTTTTGAAAACATCATCTGAACAATCTAAATATTATTCTGATCTCATACACTTTGGCAGTAGGACCAGCATATGTAAATTGACATGCCAAAATATTGCGACAAATGAAATTACCTGCGTATTTCATTTTAAGACGGCCTTTATTCAAAAAAGTTTTCAGATTGCTGTTTTGGTATTGTTTAGAATTTTGTTAAAAATAGCTTGATATGCAGATTCTTACTATCATTTTGAAATAATTGTATGATCTATTTCGATTTAAACAAAGAAAAAATAATTCACATGCATAATAAATTGAGTATTTGAGGCGTAATAATACAAAAACAGAATTCTTTTCAAATTCTATATTTTACAGCATTAAATCAACCAATAGAATATCACATCTTAAACATAATCACAAAGTTGGGTAACTTGCCAAGGTTGCAATACCACACTGATTGTTTTTGTTACGAGACATCATAATGTAGCCATTCATTCCCCAAGAGGTTCCCCAACTGAAATGTAAAAAATGTTACAAATAATCATCAATATTAGATAAATTTCATGCAGAGAACAAAATAATCAGTAATAAGCTCTCTGTACGATTATCACTATCTCTTGTATTAAGCAAAATGTCCCTCGACTAACTGCATCTTCTGCCAGTTCTAGGTGACGTCACAACATTTTTCTGACGTCACAACATTTTTCTAAAGTAAACAATTTGTTATTGTTTCGACACATAGCTGTGTAAACAGGAACATAATGGAGTATAAAGGGTTTAGCATTTCTTTCATAGAAGCAGGGGATGCTTACTCTGTCGGTGCGCCTGGTCTCGCTCATGGTTTTTTATTGGGTCCCTGTTGTTCATTTTTGTATGAGTCATTTTCTTTTCTGTGCCGTTCTCGTGTTGCCATTTGGATTGTTCTTATTAGACTGACGGGTCGGTTCTCACTCACTTTGTAATACATCTTTATTCATATCTTTTTATGTTTATGATTAAGTAAAATGAAGTCCAGTATATCGATAAAACAATATACTGCTAGATTGTAAAAAAAAAACAAAAATAAAAACAAAAATGAAAAGACAAAAAAAAATAATAATTGTTTTAAATTTTTAAGATTACAACTCTACAAATGTTGATGAAACGGATATTCATAAGTTTCTTATAATCAATGAAGGAATATGGAGTAAATGCATTCGAGAGCAAGTCTCTACAAAAACATAGTAAAAAGGCAATGGAACAACGCTTTTATTGTTTTTTTTCTTGAAGTCACCATGAGGTCGTTAAACAAGAAATGCAAATCAGCCCTGTCCAGGCATTTATCCTTTTTGTTATATTTATTCAGCGTACCTAGATAAACAGCAAAATCCACAAAACGTCATCACAGGTACCATTCTTTAACTTTTAAGGGTATTTTAAGCGGTTGTTGTGGTATATTTATGTTATTTTATTACCACTGAACTTTTACTGAAACTACTTTCTAATAACGTAATATATTTGCTTATTTTTGTCTAAATAAAAAAAAACGTCAAAGTTTAATATTTCCAACCGTAGTAGCGCGGCAGAGCTAATGGCTAATTTATGTATAAGATCCAAAAAGATTCTTTTTCTTTGTATATTTTTCTGTTTTGATCTTCCATGTACTTTTATCTTATGCTGTGTTACTCTTACAAAAAAAAATATTACTACAACATTATCAATTACTGCAACATCAATCATTTATGAAAGAACAGACAAGTCGTGAACACTAGCAAGCCTTTAGGTTTAAAACGATATGTAGTAAGAATTTGGTGTGACGGGTATAGTTAGTGGGGCAGAACATGCTTACCCTTTCGGAGCAGTTGATTAGTTCTTAATTTCGTCTTTTACTATTTCCAGCCTTGTGGATGTCTCATGTCTTTGTTTTGTCTATGTCTTTTCTGTGTTCCTGTTTCAAGATGTGTCGCCTTGAAATAAAAATTGGTGCCTGACTTCATACCTATTTTTAGCTAGCCAATAATCTTTGCCTTTGTATGTCCCATATCCTACTACCAGCAATGTATGGTCGACCCTTTCGGATGAACACTTAGAATCATCATATACTCCAGATTTATACATTTCAAAACTTGGCTGTGTGGCATCCATGGCAACCGCTATAGGACCGACAGTGGCCACAGCTACTTGAAGGTCGAATTCACTCCCCTTCTTTATATCAACAAATCCATTATCTGTTGCACCCACATTCTTGCTTTTAAATCTGCATTTATCATCCTGAAATTTTTTTAACAATACAAGCAATTTCTCTCAAGGATGGAACAATTACAACTTATCTTTTAATCAAATCTAATTTTGGTTACGAAAATTATTTGTCTATTGTAAGAAATTTTGAGCAAAGGAGACCATTAAAAAGGTTTAGAATTTCTGCACATAAATTACAAATCGAAGATGGTATATCTACGACAAAACAGACTCTGCCGCAGGTGCACTTCAGGTAAAGTTGAAGATGAGATTAATTTTTTATACTGAATTGCAATACACATTTAACATTAAGAAACGACCTTTTCCCATATGTGTTTTCAGTATGTTCAAATTTTTACGTATCAAATGACAATGACAAAATAAGTTGGATTTTAAATTGTGAAGATCGTAAAATACTTACAGCTATGTGTATTTTTATTTTGAAAGCTGGTATCTGATTACCCAGTCATTATTCCCCTTTTCTCAAGCCTATATTATGTATATTTTATTTGAGGGTCCCTGTTTGCACTACACTTAGTATGAGATTGGTATTATCTTGTTTATAGACATTTTTACTATTCATCGTCGAAACCGAAACCGAAACCATACTTTACAGAATTAGTTGTGTTTTGTTTCTAATTATTGCATGCATATCAGCGTCTCATGGGCTTAAAAGTTCAGCTTTCTTTTTGAAATATTAACTGTAGATTTATTTATAAATGCAATTTTGAAGAAGTGATAAGACTAAGGCATTAAATATGTAACCAATTCTACAACTGGGATTTAAAATTTGCTTTTTGGGTGTAATAATCAAAAAAATATTTAAAGTAAGTGAGAACCGAACCGTAAGTCTAAAACGAACAAGGCAAGGTTAATGACAACATCGAAGAAAAAAAACCCCAAAGAAACAAAGACATAACATGAGCACGACTTAGATAAGAAAAATGAAGACACACAAGTATACAAAAATTAAAAACACGAACACTGTAAAAGCAATGGATGAGATCAGTAAGATTTTAAGTCTCTGGTTTAAACTTATTGTTTGCACGTGACCAAAACAATTTGATTTTGAATATTTTTTCACGGTATCCTTTTGAAGGAGTTTTATATGTTGCGATAGATAAACCGCATACTTAAAGTCTTATTTTTCCAACCTTAATTATACTGAAATTAATGTAATATCGCAACATATAAAACTCCATAAAAAAATATCATGAAGTAAATTCTTAAAAACGGAATTCAAACATTAAATATTTTAGTTAAAACAACAGACTAAAAATCTTGCTTTTCAAACCTTTTTTATACTTTAATATATCAAATTTGTATTTTAAAACATATAAAACTCCTTATAAAAGATATATGAAAGAATCTTTTCAAAAGACTCTATTGTTTTGGTCTTTTTTTAAAATTGGGTTTAAATTACAGACCTCAAATTTTACTTTTCGTCCTTTATTTATGCCAAGTTTCATGGAATCACAGGCTTACAATCTTACATATTTTAGACTGCAGACTTAAAATCAAACTTTTCATGCCTCATTCATGCTTAAATTTAAAAAAAAAATTCTATATCGCAACATATAAAACTGATTCGAGAGGGTATAATAAAATAAATGAAATAATTAAAAAAAAAACTGGATTGTTTTACATTTCTAAAAATTGAGCGTAAATGCAGACTGAAAGTTTTCCTTTAAGACGTTATTTATGCTAATTATGAAATTTGTATATCGCATCATTTAAAACATTTTCAAAAGGATATACTGATGAAATAAAATTTTCTTAGTTTAAACAAAAAACTAAAAATCTCACTTTTCAAACATTATTTATCTTAATTTTCATAAAATTTGTATATTCCAACATATAATATTCCCTCAGGAAGATATGACGAAATAAAATTTTTAAGAAAAAAAAATGAATTGTTTTGGTCATTCTTAAGAGCTGATTTTAAACTGCAGACTATATATCTTGCTTATCATACCTTATTTATGCTAAACTTCATAAATTTGTATATCGCAACATAAAAAACTCTTTTAAAAGGATATGATGAAATAAAATTTGAAAAAATATAAAAAAACAAATAAGTAAATAAATCAAAAATAAATCATTTAAGATTGAATTAATCCACAGACCAAAAAATTAACTATGAAAAATTTACAACTGTTAAAGTGAACTTAAGACAGTCAAGATCGAATCCTTCCATGACCCGCAAATCAGCTCTTTATTCGCACCCACAATCACCAGTCTATTATTTAAGAACTGAATGCATTATTTTGAAGTTTCATTGGGATATGAAAGGGTTCACCGAAGCACATTTTTTATGAAGCGCGTTAGCGCTTCATGCTGAAAATGTTCGCCCGACCAACCCTTTCATAGTCCCTATGAAACTTCAAAATAATGCATTCAATTCTTATAATTACATTTTAAACCCGAAATATTAAAAAAACAAATTTATTTACAGGGAAGTACATCATGTACATTGGGATTCTATTTTTACAAATTCATTTGCCACGTAAACACGTGGTCAAATGTGTTTCATGGGAATGTCAACTTCACATTGATATGCCACGTGATCGATGTTCACCTATCAAAATGACGGAATTCAAATGAATATTCATGAGATGTAATTATTAATATATAGCAAACAAACTTTACGAAGATTGAATAAGAAAGAAAATTATGAGCTTTTAACAGAATGAACTACATTGTATTTTGATTGCTTTGATTAAATTATAAATAGCGGTTTCCGTTTCTGATTTGATGAACTTTAATTACTTAATTTCTATTTCAGTTTCTCATAATTTGCGTTTTCGATTAAAAGTAAATTCCGATTCGGATCGGAAACTGCACTTTTCGATCGGAAACTGCACTTTTCGTGCGAAATACCAGGTATTTCGCGAAATAATATTATTCTGTACGGAAATTCAAGATTTCGTGCGAAATGCCTGATATTTAGCATGGAGAACGTACTTTTCAGTTTTCGCCAAGTATTCCACATTTTTGTGGCTACTGGGTGAGACACGTTTATCTCATGAACGTTACATGCGACATAAGTTTGATGATTTGAAATTTCCCAATGAATACAGAAGGAAACCCAATTAAAATCCAATAAGTTGTGAAGATTTAATCCCTTTCGGTCCTTTTCTAAAAATAGTGGACCAGGACACAAAACTAAAATAAACATACTATGCGTATGCTTAAAACATTATACTAAAATTTTATAATAATCCGTTCTCTTAAACCCAAGTTATTGTTTCCACAGACGCAAAACGTCGTATTTAACAGATGTTTGGCCCTTTTATCTAAAATAGGCGGGGCCAAGAAACATAAATTAGAACTCAAGCTTACTAATGTGCCAAGAAACATAATTCTCAATTTTGATAATAATACGTCCACTACAACCAAAGTTATGCTGTTCACAGACGCCAACCGAGACAACGATGACATCATCACAATTTTTTGCGGTCGTATAGCAACGTTAAAAGCAACAAACAATCAAAATTGACCAACAAAAGAAGTTTTGTAGCAAAAAGTAAATAATTTGGCATTCTATTATCGAAGTCCAAATTACTTCTACTACATTGTATTAACGATTGAAAATCCAATATGGAGATTATAGAAAAAAACAGTTAAACAAAGTTTTAACATTGCAACCACAGTTCATTCTGTTTATGCTGGTTTGGGTTTCGGTCTCGGTTTCGGATTCGGTTTCGGTTTCGACGATGTATAGTAAAAATGTCTAATAATAACCAGAACCTAAAGCGTGCGCGAAACGCAGATAAATATTCGTAAGACTATGAATGTTTTCCGACACGCAAAATGTCGAATTTAAATATAAGTCGCGGAGTAAAACGACTCATATGAGTAATATTACACTTCAACTAAATTGTCGAAATAGTAATGCGGGTTATGTAAGAATATGAATAATGAGCCTTCTCGTGAGTGTCTTGATAAACCCGCTTATTATGGAATTGATTACCATGTATTGTTTTGCAATTATTCTTGATTATTAGAACCTTTCCTGATTATTTGATTACCATATTGTGTGAGATATTAAAATTCCTTATTTCAGTATTATTAACAATAAGAAATTACTGATTACATGTGCAAAAAGGTTCTGATTACTTGAACAGATGTCGCCTCTCAGAGAGTCCAAAAGGGTTCCAGGAAGAAGGTTAAAAAGGGGTTCCAACCCCGAACCCCCCCCCTTGATCCGCCAATGTTTTCTGTTTTGTTTTATTTATGTATTAATGTGCTTGTGGTATGTGTCCTGAAAATTGGGGTGTTATGACATCGACATAAATTTGCTGTGTCCTCAATTGTAGACACTTGTAGACACCTGTAGCTACGGCTGTTCATCACACATGAATACATATTACGTTTTCTGAGATTACGTAAATTAGTGTCCTTTGTGCATTTTGTGTAATTCGCGATGCACGGCAGTTTCGAAAGGAAAATAATTGAAATTTATGTATCTATATTAAGGTTTGGGATTGAAAAGTGGAAATAATTTAAAGATGTTGATTAAAATGATGCCTTTGATTTCTAACGGAGTGCGCAGGCTCAACTTAAGGTGTCGATTCATAATTTTCAGTGACCTAAATGCGGCGGGTCATCATTTATATTTCTATATATTTGTAATAACATCAAACCACTGAAAATCACTCGAAGTAAAGAGAAAATCGTAAATGACCGTAATAAAAACTAATCTAAAATTGTTATTCTGACCACCTGTTTATTGTGCCCACATCTCATGATTTTATTATGCCTAGTTTTCTTACAATTTTGCTCGATGAGTGCCCTGTGGTTGTTTTAATGTTGTGATCGTCTTCTATCGTCTTTTTGTCGGGCAATGGATGACAGCGATTGTAAGAACACTTTGCCAATTAAGTTTATGTTTGTTGACGATCCCGCATCCATGGATCATTAGGTGAAAAAGCATGTATGTAGCGTTGCTCGACAATTTGCAATGAATTCCGCTCAAACCGGTGCTAGGGGCCGTCATGAACTTGCTGTATGAGTAAAACTCATTGTTGAAGGTCTCATGGTGACTTCAAGATGAAGAACAACATTTAAAGCGAAAAAATAAAAAAAAGAGGAAAACAAAGACTTTTTGCACATCTCCAATAACATTAGAGAATTTCGGCAAGATTGTTTGAATACACAGAGCGATTGAGACAGAGTAATGGATAATAGAAAAATCATATGAGAAAATTCATTGTGGAAAGCCCCGAGGTAACTTTAAGATAAGGAAGATTAAGAAGAGAACCGAACCGTCAATAATCCAAGGACAATGGCAACATCGGAACCAACAAGGAAACGGAGACACAACATGAGTACGACACAGAAAAGAAAAATGAAGACATACACACATACAAAGATGAACAACACGGACCCACTAAAAACCGCTGATGATATCAGGTGCACCAGTAGAGTAAGCATGTCCTGTTTCTCATAAGACACACGCCGTGTTGAACATGTCAAATCCGGTAGAGGAAGCAACAATTCAGCTTTTAAAGGGAAAGATCTGTTGTCATCTGAGAAATAGATATCCCATAGCGTTCCAAAAGATGTTGATGTCGACCGCAAAACTTCTGGAGGGATTTCTTCAAATTTTGAGTAACACACCCTTGTTTAAGTAGCCTAATTGTGAGCAACCGGGCTCTATTAAGGAAGTCATCGTATCGACCACACGCCTTGAATAGCGAATGAGGCTCTTGCATAGCAAATGAGTTGTGAGATGTAAACTCCGTATCCCGGAGTAAATAACATACATACGAGAAGTGCTTGATGCAAAATGTATACTGAAGCATTTCAAGTTTGGTTGAATAGTACGAAGTTAAAATGTGTCGATGTTGTACTAGGTGCTGCAAAAATATTGAAGAATGATCTTTGATGTGTTCGAATATTTGTTTATGGTTCAATTACTACGGTGAGAAAGTAAAGGGTCATTGAATATATAGTGTATACTTGTCTTACTTTTGCTTCGTAAGGATAGGAATCCCAGGTGTCAACTCCTTTGTTAGTCTTTATATACTGGTATGTTTTGTCCATATATCCTCCACAACAACCTTGATTACCTTTAAAGATACAAAACAGCACAATGTGATGAATTGTATCATAGTCTTCAATTTTCCTGG
>MJUU01036590.1:75848-103053 GCA_002080025.1 Modiolus philippinarum | reverse complement strand
ACGTAACGATAATTTCGAGTTCATTTTCGACGAATAGGTATACGCACGAACAACGGACAGCTGCCAAATGCCTTAAGCTCTCTACCGATAAACCGGTATTGAGCAATAATGTTGCACGAATGATAGAATATTTCACCATATCCGACACAGTGGCGTTATTCGATATCCAATATCCCTATATATACTATTCTGTGCATCTTGTATGGGTGTACTAAATGAAACATCTCGTGTTAACTTGGAAATAGTTTGTAGGAATGTCCATCGAGATTTTTTTCGGTTATAATGAACTTGAAATAACGACATAAATAGTATGGTCTCGGAAAAGAACGTCTATTAAATGGTGCCATAGTAGTAGTATGGTGGTTTATCGCCTTGAATCTCACGGCATTTTAAACCTGGAGGGACGCCCACTCCAATGCAATGTAATATCGGACAGTTGATCTTCCCTGGTATCCGCTGACTGTCGTGAGACTTCGCAGTCGAATTCCTTGGTGGGTCGATCTTTTTGGGGGTAGAAGGACTTTGAAGAACTCAAAGCCCTAACTACGATATGCGCCGCCGTTAGCCTGCATGTCTTGGCCCCGAGAGACCAAGACCCATTCTACACGTTGAATGGTGCAGTTGCCCAGTCCTCACCATCGTACCGGAGTACTCTCGTGGAGGTGGTCGTGCGTCTTCGAGGACTATGGTGCCATACCCGCAAAATCTGTTTTATATGGAGACTGTAAATAAATTTGATTGGACAAATATTAATTGAATGATTGACACACGAGATTGATTATCTTATTGATTCACACCAATGTCGTTTTTGCTTCCTTTGATTTCAACAATCACTAAGCAAAGTCTGGGCTCCCCGTAGATACATCATGGGCTTTTTAAATTTAAAAAGAAATGTGCCGAAAAACTTAACAAACCCCACCCTTAAAAGGTTTTTCCGGGAAAGTCGAATACTGCTTTGTAGAGATAATATTACCAATAGAATAGCTCGAATAACTTTCGAGCGGAAAGAGAACGGAAAGTGTTCAAAATTAAACCCAGCTAATCAACATTTAAATACAGACACACAAACTCTTTTTTTATATTTTGAGTTTTCACGCAAAGTTTTGCATTATAATGCAATAGTTTGCTTTATTTCGCAAAGTTAGCGTTATTTAGCAAAGTATACGTTATTTTGCAAAGTTTGAGTTATTTTGCAAAGTTTGAGTTATTTAGCAAAGTTTGCGTCATAACGCAAAGTTCATTTTAAATTTATAGATCCAACAAATTCGAAATTTGTAAAACATGGGGAGGACAATTGAGCAGATATAATTAACCTATACCTTGAAAATAAATAGGACACTTCAGCTTATAGAACATTTACCTTAATAAAAAAAATCTTGTTGCTATTTTACGTTTCTTCTGATTATTTTTTTTCTTCTGCCAATAATTTTTGTCTGAGCGATAATTTTCAATTGGCTACACGAGGGATGTCAAACTTTGCAAAGAGTCAGACCATCATCTGAAGTTATACGCTGTATGTTTAAAAAATGGCCGCCATTTCTAAGATAGCTACGATTTTGCGTTCAAAATTTGAGGATTCGCTATCTTAGGAACTGTCTTCTTACAGAATTTGTTCATATGTAGTATAAATAACTAAATACCGAAGATACTGTGAATTTATTTTCTACATATGTGCATTTCGACAACTTATGTCTCTTCAGTGCAGATAAAAGTATAAATGTTCAATAAGAAGGTGAGAATTTATTTGAAAAGAAATTTCAAAATGACCACGATGTCCGTCTGTTATACATACGAAAACGGTGTGTCTTTTTACCGCCGAACACCGCCAAACACTACCGAACACCGCCGAACACCCCAAAAACATAAAAAACACGATTTCGTAAATCTCCAAACACTAAATGTTGAAGAAATGATAAAATTATATCACAATTTCAAAGATTTTTAAAGACGACCCTACAAAATACTCTGCAAAATGACGACTGTTGCCGACAGTCCTGAATATTCAACAGACACGAACACCACCAACACCATAAAGCAAGCAGAACATATATAACAATACACCGAACAACAAAATATGCAAAAATACGAAATATTGCTATCAAAAATTGTGTAGAAATTTTAATTTTTATAGCACTGAGTCCGCAACTCATTTGTAGCTGTTGTTATCTATCCATTAGACCTGGGACCAGATTAGACAGTATCAAGACACCCGACCGTCTCATCTGAGGTTATTTCAGAAATATCAACTTAAGATGTGAAAAGTGGTGTATTTTTATTGTTAATATGAGTATTTTATTCATTTTATTTATTTATTGTTTGTTTGTTTGTTTAATTTACATGTCATCCTGATCGGTGGTGTATACAGAGGTGTTTATAAGCTGATAGAAACACTCAAGCACAATTACATATGTGTAACACGAGTCCAATACATAACTTTTCTTAAATATTCATAAAGTAGATTTTATGGATTTTTTAAAAATTTTTCACTGGAAAGTTTTCCTCATAATATTAGCTTTTAAATTAGTAAAAATATATAAATGTCAAAAATTAAATCAAACGGTGAAACAAGTATTTGTTGATCTGTCGAAAATATTCCATAGATTTTTCTGTATTTTCAATTTCAAATATTTATTGATAATCAAATCAAAAGGTTCATAAAAATTACGCCTGAGGTTGCTCTTATAAATATCTTTAAAAAAACAAAAAATGGTTTGGCTTCGTTTTTTTTTTTTAATTATTTGCTTCCGAAGTTGTATAACAGGTTGAAAACAAAAACCTGAAAAAAACGAAATTAGATTGGACGAACTGATCGACAGTTAATTACACGCTTGCGTCATATAAAGCTTAATTAGGGTGTTCGGTGGTATGTACAGTTTCAAGGTGTTCGTCGGTAATTTTGTCAGTAAAATGTATAAATTTAAAGGAATGTTAAGATAACTGCAATAAATTTTGTTATTTTCTTAGCAAAAAATGAAACAAAATAAATAAATAAATTTAAAAAATAAATAACTAAACAGGGTCTATACGAACATCATACAGTAACTGAGTTCGATGTTTGTGGTATTTTCTAGATGTTCGGTGGTATTCTGCCTGTTGGGTATAAGGGCCGAGGTATAATACGTTCGGGAAACTATCATTTTATTCGCATATATTCATAATGCATTGTTTCTCTTTTAAAAAAGTTTGATATATATTTTCAGTTGGTGTTCGGTGGAAAAAAATGTGTTGATAGTATTTTACAGGTGTTCTGTGTGGGTTGTCTGTTGAATGAAAAATGTTGAATGTCTGTTGTTTGGGTAAAACACATGTTATTCGCACATTTATAGCCCTTTATTTAAAATACTTGACATTTCTCATAAAAATATGTAAATTTTCCACAGCTGGAGTTCGGTGGTTTAAAAAATGTGTTTGGTAATATATTCGAGGTGCTCGGTGATGTTTTGTCTGTTGTGTTTTGGGTGTTCCGGGAAAAATATTTTATTTGCGTATTTGCTGTGATTTTATCATAATGTATTGAATTCCTTCAAAAATATGAAATAGCTGTTCATAGCAGGTGTTTTGTGGTATTTTGCAGGTGTTCGGCGGTGTTCTGTCTGTTGAAAATAACGCACGGTCGTAGAAACACCATTTCATTCGCGTATTTGTTGTCATTTATTCACACTGGCTTGAATTTCTAGTAAATATATGAGATATTTTTATAGTTGGTGTTCGGTGGTTAAAAAGAAAGTATTTTGTGGTGTTTTTGAGGTGTTCGGCGGTGTTCGGTGGTGTTTGGTGGTGTTCGGCGGTAAAAAAGACGCACCGTACGAAAACGATAATAGTATTGATTTAACAGCAATTTTTCATTAGAGGTTCCATGTCGAGTTATTGAAGGGCTGGAAAATGCTTAGTTGTGTCGCACACAAGACAGAGACATCGGCCAATATTATATTTTTATGTTATATGTATATGTTATCGGGCTTTGACATGCAGCTGTGTATCGTAAAATATCATCCCTTGAGCCAGAATATGAAGCACATGGATGCCAATCTTCGTATTATGGCGATCGGGATGATATGTTGGAAAACTTCAGCTATCAAAAGCCCGGTATCTTGTTTATCATCATTTATTTTGTATTTTAGATTTGTAATTTGGGAGGATTCAAATTCTCCTTTAGTTGCGTGGCTTATCCCGACGTACATGTCATTTTGCCTTTTCATCAATTTTCAATCTTGTATAATGTTTTATATTGGTATTTCATCATTTTATCAGCGAAAGTGAATCTTCTGATCGAAGTTTTAGAAATAATGTTGCACCCCCACCCCCCTTGGGTATTACGATGAAATATCGTTCCGCGGAGCATTTATGACGCCATAGTATGAAAAATATGACCAAGTTTCTGTAGTTTTTCAGACGTCCAGTTAATCTATTTTATACAATTAGTTACTTTAAATGGGGTTTACTCATGACTATACGTACCTGGTTAAGAAATTTGTTGACCGAGGCCATTGTCTGAGGCTAACCAATACTTGAGCAGGTCCATAAAATCACGAGTAGACCAAAATTGAAAGTAAATAAACGGTTAATGAAATGTAATAAGGAAATTTGTTTTTTGTTGATTTGAAAGAACTACATTTTCGTACTTGTCCTCACACGGAATATAAAAAGAAGGGATAACATTTTAACACTGTTAAACAGTATCTTATATATTCAACAAAAAAGCTATATCTTAATTTTTTTAGTTTCATAGTAGAAAGTCTAATGACGATCAAACCAAAAACGATGATTTTAGTGCTGATATAACCCTAGAACTAATATTGTATGTCCCACATATCCAGCAAATGGAGTCCATATCAAATTATTTCTGCTTATGTGTATGCAATTTTGTAAACAGAGCAAAATTACTTTCCAAAAAACTACTTCACAATGTAGTGTTTCAGCAGTCTACCTTATAAATGGCGGAAGATTGACAACTTATTATAATTTCACAGAACTCAGGACTTTCACTTTTTTGCATCTTACTGAGCCCAACGTGTGCATTTAAGCATGGTATCAAAACAAAAGGCTCAGTCTGTATCGCTCATCTGACAAAATGCTTCCAAGCCATTAAATAACTGATGACCAATATGTTTGTTTCAACGGCTTCACACGGCAATAAATATTATCCTTTTTCCATGCAACATACTCTAATTTATATTAATTGTTCAAATTTTATTATAACTAAAAATGCGTTCTGTCCAAGTTTGTGTTCAGGTGGCAAAAGATTGTGTAAACATACCTTCAACATATCAATGGCAGATTCAACGGGTGGGCTTGGCGTATTAAATAGTCCCTTTTAACCTTCAAAAATACTTGTGGAAATTCTGTATTAAACTTCCTGTATGCCCATAATTTTAACACTTCTTTACCAATTGTACGTAAAAAATGACTATTTATAGGATTTCTAATAAAAATTTCAGCTCTTCCCGCTCGGCAGTTTTCGCATCATTTTCGGGGTTTACGTCCCATTCCCAAAATCATTGATATGCATTGCATTGCATTGTCGATCTGCACTAGGGGTCACAGTGCATTAAGGTCGGATATGTAAATGCTTTGAGTTAACCATCTAAGTAAACTGAAGCAAAATCAAATCGATACCTGGAGTCGAAGTATTCGGAACATGCTTTATTTGTCGTTAGAAGTTGTTTGTTCGATTCCGGAGTCTGATTCGAATATGAACCGGAATGGTTTAGTAGTGTAATGTGTCAGCTGAATAACACTTTATGTCCGCTAATACTGATAAAATCATACTAAGAACAATTAGGATTCTTTCATAGATTCGATATTGTACATCGTTCCTACAATTTGTGTCTGATATATGACATCCTTAAGAAGACTGACAAATGGTTGCTTTTTCAAAATACGCGTCATACATGTAGTTTAATCTACGGTGGCCACAGTTTTACTTTAAATACTAAATCCAAGGAATTCACATGCAAAATATTTAGAATTGTGCAAGTAGGCGATATTACGGTTTGTTGTTTGTGATTGCAAAAACAGAGTATGAGTATTTGGACTACACGCATACGGTCCGGACCATATGCGTATACTCATACCGTCTGGGTGGAACTAGACCATTTCGGTATGATGACTGTATGGGTATCCGAGGAAATTTCTTTAAGTGAATACATTGGAGTGAGATATATGTCACCCATATAAAATAAGCAAATAACAACATCAATGGAGGATCCGAATTGGTACGTCATACCCGGCTAAGTCGTTCAGGAGTAGGAGAACCTTAAAACTTTTTAATACGACTCCACACCATTTACTGCAGATTCAATGTCAAGAGTATTTTTGAGGGGTGCGGTTTCACAAAAGGAAAACGTGTCGTTAAAATATTCTGTTGCAGCAAGAAATGATAAATGGGCCTCTTTTGCAGGTTCACATATGTCTTGGTTCATGCCGGACTGATGAGAATATATTCAGGAATAAGTCATTCCTTTTAAATATTGTCGGTATCTGACAGATTCAACTTTTCCATATTTCAAAACATTTCGTATTTTATCCGCTAGCTTTTTCATTTGTTATCAATTGATTCGACGCTTTTGTCAGTAAATCAGTAAATTATCCAAAAATAAATTGAATTTGTCTTCTTAGGTCATTTTCATTCTGAACGTTTAAAAAACAGTTCAGGGTCAGCTGAAATCACATATATACTGGGATTTTGTTCAATTAGATAATATTCTGCATCATTTAGGTTTGCATTATATTATCCCGACCGTATGCGTACTCGTGAAGTCCGATATGTATTTAAAAAATACGTATACGGTCCAGACCGTACGCGTACGGTCCAAATACGCGTATGGTCCAGAACACAGTATAATTTAGGACAAGAGGGCTCGTGCATTTCTTCAGATATAACATGTCGCTTTTATTGACATATAGTAAAGATAACAAGGTTAAAAATTGCGCAATAACAGAATAGTGCTAACCCCTATTAGTAAATTTCTTACCATAACTAGCTATAAAAGTTTAACTTGCACCATAGGGTATATAACTGATTAATCGAAAAATTTTTGGATCAAAGGCACACTTTTAAATTGTAATTTAAGTGTGGTTTAATAAAAAAAAAGTGTTGTCAGATATACATTTCTTTTGTATAAACTTAAATAAGAAAATAAGAAAATAAAAGAAAACAAATAATAAAAAAAATATATATAAACAAATAGATTAATTGTCATAGTTAAATATATAGAAATTATGTATTTTTATCAAGTTTCATATTAATTTTCTTATCTAAACTGAAGACATGGAAGAGTTATGTGTTACAATTTAACACATTAAACCTCAAAAATTTACGCTAAACTGGATGCTAAAAATTTTATGTCAGTCGAAAAAGAAAAAAAAAACAAATTTTGAAAAAAGGCTTTAAATGAAATGCATAAAAATAATTGTGACCGAATACTTGACACGTACATGTATTTTTCCGTCAACAAAGGACATCATGGTGAGACTCCATAATTAACACCATGTTACTTCATTTGTTTTACTTCCTTTGATTAATAATTACCCTGACCATGGAGGTATTATATTGACAATATAATACCTCCATGCCCTGACACATCAGACAATGGCAAAATTTACTAACAAAGTTTATATTACATAAGATAATCCACAAAAATACACAATAATTGGTTTCTAGGAATCACATTCCACATGTACCCGTTTGTATGCCTATAATTCCCCTCTGTCGTGTTCTTCGGGCCACATGTGTGTTCTAAGTGCATTAAGAACCTTCTTAGCGGTGTTTAGACGTACCGTTAATAGTCATTAAGAATATGTACGACTGCTTTGCAATGCCAGCATTGACGTTCCACTGTATACTTTCTCTTTTTTCAGTTATGTTGTGTATTTGTGCCGAGAATTTTCTCATACCAAAGCGGTATTTAAATTCAACATTTCTGCTTTCTTGTTTAGATGCAAAATGTTTAATGATAACATTTTCACAGAGAGTTGCAAATAAGGGATAGAAAAATGGGAGATTTGGATACCCATAAACTGGTTAAAAAACTGCCGCTTGTTTTTCTAGGGCTGTGGTGCCAAGTCCGGCTTTTCCGGGTTCCTATCTTTTTTTCACGTTTGTCTTTTTGCTGTCATTTTTTTTTGTTTTGTTTTTGTTTTTGCTTGTTTTTTTTTTTTGTTGTTGTTTGTTTGTTGTTTGTTTTGTTTTTTGTTTTGTTTTTTTTTTGTTTTGTTTTGTTTTTTGTTTTGTTATTTTAAATTGTAATTTAAGTGTGGTTTAATAAAAAAAGTGTTGTAATCAGATATACAAAGTAATGTTATCAGATATACATTTCTTTTGTATAAACTTAAATAAGAAAATAAGAAAATAAAAGAAAACAAAAGATAAAAAAATATATATATAAACAAATAGATTAATTGTCATATTTAAATATATAGAAATGATGTATTTTTATCAAGTTTCATATTGCTGTCAGTTTTTTTTTTTTGTTTTGTTTTGTTTTTGTTTTTGCTTGTTTTTTTTGTTGTTTGTTTTGTTTTTTGTTTTGTTTTGTTTTTGTTTTGTTTTGTTTTTGTTTTGTTATTTTAAATTGTAATTTAAATGTGGTTTAATAAAAAAAAGTGTTGTAATCAGATATACATTTCTTTTGTATAAACTTAAATAAGAAAATAAGGACCGTCAATTTATTACCAGGCAAATATCGTGTATTTTACTTCGATTTCTGAAAAATAAAAACTGAAATATAACCGTCCTTTGATGTCGACATCTTATGTTGTTTTGGGGTTCTATTGCATGGGGCATTTTGGCGTTTTTGTGGGCTGCTTGCCATAGATGTGTTATACTATAGTTTGGGCCTTGTTATTTATATTCTCAGTCTTGGTGAATCAATTCATGAATGAACTTAACACAAGAACACAGTAAAAAAGTCGTCAAGTAATGAATAACTTTATCATAAAATATAACTGATATTTGAGATATATATTTATTGACCTTCAGCCAAAGACAGGAAAACGAAACTTTCTGTGATGATAAAGAACGTAGTTTGGTGGTATTTGTCCTATAATTCGTATCTTCACTTAAATTTTGAAATTTTTCGTGCACCAACAGTTGATTAAAATCATTTTATTCACTGTACAGCTAGAACCATTTTAAATGTATTTTATTCACGAAATATATAAAGTGAAGAATATACATTATCTAATGGTTTTATTTTGTGATAATTTAATCTTTTTCTGTGTTTTCACGATCGTCTTCGGGTTACAATTTCTTTACTTGTAACTCACGCCCGTATAGTTTCAAAACGGCGACGGTGGCAGTTCAAATTTTGAAATGGGATAGAGTATTTTCGTTATTTGAAATCCAGATTTGTCAATTTTCACAAATTTGTTGTCACCACAGGAGTTCTGTGACATCTAGAACGGGTGTAGATAACAAAGACAACCCGTGACTTAAGACTTGGATCAACTGTTTCCAGATGTTCATCCGATAATTATATGCAAAGGGCGGAGCTTATCTACAGTTTATTTTTTATTGAACATGATGATAAAGAATCGCTGCATGATATCTATCCTTAAAAATGAAATAATTTAACAACATACATCAATAGTTTAATAGATTCATTCAAATCGTAATATTCTGTCTTGTTTCTTAATGGTGTGGATCGTCTATTTACGAAAGCCGGATAGTGTCAATAGATTTTTTTTTTATTTTCTCAGTAAAAAAAAATCTCACAAAAACAAAATTATCTCGTTATTTCGAATTAAAAAAAATTTTTCTCAGAAAAACAAAACTTATTGCGTTATAACGCGATAATTATCTCGTTATTTCGAATTAAAAATATTTTTCTCGGAAAAACAAAGCTTTTTGCGTTATAACGCGATAATTATCTCGTTTAAACCTAATCGTTATCTCGTTATTACGCAATAATTATCTCGTTATTTCGAATTAAAAATATTTTTCTCGGAAAAACAAAACCTATTGCGTTATAACGCGATAATTATCTCAATTAAACGCAATAGTGATCTCGTTATAACGCAATAATTATCTCGTTATTTCGAATTAAAAATATTTTTCTCGGAAAAACAAAACTTATTGCGTTATAACGCAATAATTATCTCGTTTAAACGCAATAGTTATCTCGTTATTACGCAATAATTATCTCGTTATTTCGAATTAAAAATATTTTTCTCAGAAAAACAAAACTTATTGCGTTATAACGCGATAATTAACTCGTTATTTCGCATAGTTATCTCGTTATTACGCAGTAATTATCTCGTTATTTCGAATTAAAAATATTTTTCTCAGGAAAACAAAATTTATTGCGTTATAACGCGATAATTATCTTGTTTGTACGCAATAATTATCGCGTTATTACGCAATAATTATCTCGTTATTTCGAATTAAAAATATTTTTATCAGAAAAACACACTTAAAGCTTTATAACGCGATAACTCGTTTATATAAAAAAAAATAAGGTTCCACAGAGCAACGCACATTCATTTCGCGGTCCCTTCACATGTCCAGTGTGTTTCGGCAGTTTTTTTGTAAATAGATGAAACGGATGATATTCTTTTGAGATGCTTTAAATTTTTGTGGTCTCAAGTCTGCCTCATCAGGGGTCCCTTGAAACAAAACAATAATTTGAATAATGTAGTCAAATAATTTTTATGCCTATCGA
Source organism: Modiolus philippinarum (assembly GCA_002080025.1). NCBI lineage: Eukaryota > Metazoa > Mollusca > Bivalvia > Mytilida > Modiolidae > Modiolus > Modiolus philippinarum. The sequence goes on along the minus strand of MJUU01036590.1, from coordinate 92,392 downwards.
AAACAAGGGAAGTTTCATTAACAGGCTAACAATCTTTAATTATCCAAAAAAACATTTAACAACTTATTGAAAATGCTCCAAACACATTAACATATACTAACTCGTTCCAACGACTTACTAGTCGCGGCCACGAGATACGCATACATCATGAGGCCTTCAACAACGAGTTTTGCTCATACTCATAGCTATCTCGTGGTCACGGCTTAATATGTCGTTGCCATGACATAGTATCTCGTGGGAACGACATAGCTTTACTGAACAAGTTAGCCAATGTATCGATAATGAAATGTCAAGACGCTTTCCATGTGACATTTCAGATCTCATTAAATAAAACAAAATTGGCCATCACATTGAATTTTTTGTTATTTGATCTATACTGAAGAGACATTTAAGTTGTCCAAATGCGCATATGCAGAATATAAATACGCAGTAACTTGGGTATATCCTAGCTTTGATATTTGTATTGATGAATTATGCTGTACCGGCGCGCATTACTAAGACATACTAGATGTGTGAAACTGTTTACTAGTAACCAGATAAGGAGTAGTAGCAAGACCTTTTCTGTTAATGTGTTTTGGTCGTTTTCAGTCGGTTATTAAATGTTTTTGGTGATCAGTTGTTAACTATTTTTTGACCTGTTTTTTTGTTCTGTTAAAAGAGGTATGACCATTTACCCAGGGATTTATTTTATTCATCTTACTTATTTTGCGAATGCAGTAAATCTTCTCGAAAACTCTTCTAACAGGTCACATTTTACATACACCGTCAGAACAAAAGCTATTCTAATGCATTTTCATACATTTAGTAAAAAGATTCAGCCACTGAACTTGCCACTTGAATGCAATGATTACAATATTTATAATTAAGTTTTTGTTTTGGTTCTCGGTGTTCTTTGAGTAGTACCATCCTCTCAAACACTGTAATTACCTTAAATTGACACAAAACAAGCAATGAAGGGATATGTAGTAAATGTACACGAGACATTCTCTACAAATACATGGTAAAACAAAGCAATGGAAAAACGCTTTTATTGATGTTCTTCATCTTGAAGTCAGCATGAGGCTTTCAACAATGAGCTTTGCTCATACCTCATAGTAAGTTCAAGACGGCCCCTTGCACCGGTTTGAGCTGAATTCATTTCTAATTAACAATTACATCCATGCTCTTCATTATCCATAAATACCGGGTTCTCAACAAACATAAAATTATCTAGAAAAGTGTTCTTACAATCGCTGTCTTCCGTTGCCCGACAAAAAACTGACAGTAGACAATAAAAACATTTAAACAATAACAGGGCACTCATCGAGTCAAAAGTAAGAAAACTTGGCATGATAAAAATCATGAGATGTGGGCACAAATAAACAGGTGGTCAGAATAACATTTTGAAAACATTTTTAACAAAAGGCTTTTTTATAGCGATATCCAACTGCAAGCATTCCAGAAAACATAAAAGTGTGGCATAAATTAATTTCATTTTCGAGAAGTACGCGTACCAGAGACCACTTTACACAAATAACATTTGAACTAAGTCTGAAAATGGCCAAATATAGGATCAAAATTCACGTCTAAATGACCATACTTTTACTTTGTGTAAACTGTTTAAGGGAAACAAAAAGCACTGTTTGCTGTTAATGAGGTGGGGACCATTTTATGTTAATGTGTTTGGTGTATTTTTAGATAGTTGTCAAATGTTCACAGACTTGAGACCACAAAAATAAAAGCAACTCAAAAGAATATCATCCGTTTCATCTATTTACGAAAAGCTACCGAAACACATTGGTGTAGGGGCCGAAAAAGGAATGTGCGTGGCTGTTTGGTACTTTATTTTTTACAAACGAGTTACCGCGTTATAACGCAATAATCTTTGTTTTTCCGAGAAAAATATTTTTAATTCGAAATAACGAGATAATTATTGCGTAATAACGAGAACATTATTGCGTTCAAACGAGATAATTATCGCGTTATAACGCAATAAGTTTTGTTTTTCCGAGAAAAATATTTTTAATTCGAAATAACGAGATAATTATTGCGTAATAACGAGATAATTATTGCGTTTAAACGAAATAATTATCGTGTTATAACGCAATCAATTTTGTTTTTCCGAGAAAAATATTTTTAATTCGAAATAACGAGATAATTATTGCGTAATAACGAAATAACTATTGCGTTTAAACGAGATAATTATCGCGTTATAACGCAATAGGTTTTGTTTTTCCGAGAAAAATATTTTTAATTGGAAAAAACGAGATAATTATTGCGTAATAACGAAATAATTATCGCGTTATAACGCAATAACTTATGTTTTTCTGAGAAAAATATTTTTAATTCGAAATAACGAGATAATTATCGCGTTATAACGCAATAAGTTTTGTTTTTCTGAGAAAAATATTTTTAATTCGAAATAACGGGATAATTTTGTTTTTGTGAGATTTTTTTTTTACTGAGAAAATAAAAAAAAATCTTTTGACACTATCCGGCTTTCGTAATTTAATTATTTTATAGTACATAGATTTTTAGTACATTCGGAATTCTGATAGCTATTTTAAACTACGACGAGAATTTGTCTTTTGCATTTTAAAGATTAAACAAAACACATGACGTATGTTCTACGAGAGAAAAATCCAATTATTACCCTCTAAAACAGCTGTTTTGATCGTTCATTTGTTTGCCCTTCCCATTATCGGTTCTTATGTAGAAATTTGGTTTTATTGGTGCTACTGTAAACATAAGACAATCTTCCTTCAAATGATGTGAAGTGTCTTCAATACTATTATAGCTATTTCTATTATGTCTCCAACAGTTAAAGGCGCCCCTTCATACCATTGTTTTGAAGCACTGTCGTTTTCTGTTACGATCTGAACTTTTTTAGACATTTAATGGTGTACAGATTGCATATATAAACAGGGTAGTCTTTTTCTTGTACACTAGTGAATTATGTTATACATATACACCTACTTTGTACTGAATGGTTGTGTCAATTTGTTACTACATTTGTTATTTGTGTCCACTTTTAAGGGCTTGGTTTAGTTTTGGTTGATGTTAAAAAAACAACGACAAATCCTTTCGAAGGAACAAATGAAATTAAATGTGTTAAATATTCCAAAAATAGAGGGAGATTTTCCTACCTAATTGAAAACCGTGTAGAGCATTGTGGCCTTTATGGTTTTTTATTTTTGTTTTATTTTTGGTTTTTTTTTTTTGTTTGTTTAGTTTTTTTTTTATAACGGACGAAACACAGAATATATATATACATTTAATAACATCGGTGTACATTAAAACAATTGAGCATGGTTTGTGGGACTTTTGAAATGGTTTGCAAATGAAATAAAAGGGACAACAGGAAACACCTGCAAATATTTGACCAACATTTGCTGTCATTTAGGACCGTTATAAATATGTCGGGCAGTACGGTCTCACTGATGTTTGGTAACGACTTGAAAATAATGAAATAAATATGAAATATTTACCAACATTTGACTATATCGATTTATATTATTAAACTATTCAGCATGGTTTGTGGGGCATTTAAAAGGGTGTGCAAACATTGTAAATAATTGTCCAACATTTGCCGTCGTTTAGGACCGTCGTACATATGTCGGGCATTGCGGTCTCAATGATGTTTGTTAATGACTTGGAAATAATGAAACAAATACAGAATATTTACCAACATTTGACATTATGGTTGTATATTATTAAACAATCGAGCATTGTTTGTAGGGCATTTAAAAGGGTGTGCAAACATTGTAAATACTTGTCCAACATTTGCTGTCGTTTAGGAACATAAATAAATATGTCGGGCATTGCGATCTCAATGATGTTTGCTAATGACTTGGAAATAATGAATCAAATACAGAATATTTACCAACATTTGACATTATGGTTGTATATTATTAAACAACCGAGCATGGTTTGTAAGGCATTTAAAAGGGTGTGCAAACATTGTAAATACTTGTCCAACATTTGCTGTCGTTTAAGATCGTCGTAAATATGTCGGGCATTGCGGTCTCAATGATGTTTGTTAATGGTAGTAAATATTTTTGGAAATGTACAATATTTACGCACATTTGAAAATGTTAACAAATATTTCCAAACAATTGACGGTTATTTCCAATGATTTACACTGAACGTAAATGGTAATAAATATATAACCATTTTTTACAAACATTTGCGATGGTATTGCATTAAAATGCACATCACCAATATTTATAATCATGCCCGTATATGTATAGATATATTGCAAATATGACCGGTTATATTTACAACCCATTTGAGTCTATACGCAAATATTTATAAAACGACCTTTTCATGTAGTGCGACATCAGCTTAAAAATTCTTGCATCCGGTAAGCTATGAGAATAGATGTCTGCAAGAAGTGTTGATCCTTCCATAACACATGAAATTATATGAATTTACATCGCATGAGAAAAAATAAAAAATAAGATCATAGCAGAACATAAAATAAACGAATAAATAAAACTTGTTTCTTAGTACAGACCAAACGCTGAGAACTTGACTTCGAAAAGAGAGTTGTCAATTGGTTCAAGAAAAAAAAAAGAGTTTCTTTTTATAGATGCTGTTGTTTTTTTTTCTCATTTTTCCCAAAACTATGCACATTTTTTTCCAAAAAGGGGGTTCCATGTCAACACCCCATTTTGTTTCCTCTAAGGTATAGACTTATTCACTCTTGAAAAACAGAAACATTCAAACAATTAAGTGTCATAGAAACTACCACAACCCTTAGGAATGTTATTTTATCTATGTTGTACTTGGTATACAATAAAGGATCCCTTTTTCATGCTTCGTGATCATAGGTAAAGTTACGTTGAGATAGGTATTTCTCGTCGAGTTGCGTACTTTTAGAGATTTCTCAATAACTAACGAACGTAACGAAACGAACGTAAGTTTACTTTAAACATACGAAAGAAACAAAAGGACCATTAATTGTTAGGCGGTGTAGTAAGTGACAAACGAAACATAAACGAATGCTAAATACGTGCGAATCGGGTTTTAACGTGTATGCATCGGTGATTATCGGAAATCATTAACCCTCCGGGACAACCCTCAATCACTTTTAAAAATAGTTGTAAAACTTCATTTTACGTATTTGTTTGGACAAACTCGAGTTTGCCGAGTTGAGAAAGAATTACAGTTTGGATTAGATTTTGATGTACTAAAGTTCCAAGTTTGAAATCAAATTGTGATATCAAATTCAAGCTCTATTCACACGCTCAGTTTTACATACTTATGTATTTTTAACACTCTATGTCTTTATGCAAGTTTGGACTGATGTGCAAATATTGTATCTGAACGCACACATTGTGTAAAGGTACGAGGAGCCACTTTTTTGTCCCATGGGAATCAGCTCCATTTTAAAGTTTTGAACATGAATGACAAAGCAATAGCCCGGTTGTAATTTACTTTACAATGATTTTAACTATGCCTTCACGATGATTGTGCGATTTATTGGATGTTTTTCTAATCTAGGAGCCAATCATATAAACATCTAATCCTACTTGTCATGGAAATATATAATTTAATTTTGATTTGAAGGATATTTTTTTGTTGCAGATGCAAATAAACAATTTGATATATACGGTAAAGATAAATAATATAGTCGAGATTTTACATGAAAATAAATTTTCATTCGAGGCAAAATCGCCCAAGAACACCCCCCCCCCCGAATATGAAATAGTCGTCCCCTCAGCAGATTCTTGAAACAATTTCGAGTTTTATGAAATCTCTTTCCTTTTTGCACGACATCGGGCCGGGTGTAAGTAAATGAATTTTTGTACTTGTGTAAAATTACATGACACATGTATTTTCAGCGTTACATGAAAAAACAAGTGTCAATGACTTTTCTGCTGCCATATGGAAAAATGGCAACATTTGAACAATTTGACTGGAACCTTAAATTTATTTAGTTTGTTTTGTTTGTATTTGTTTCTTTTTGTTTGCCTTTTTTTCCAGCAATATTTTGACTTGGTAAGAATGAAACAAGATATATACATCAAAGTTTTATTTAACTATATTTTTCCTAAAAATTTAGAAAATTGAGAAATATGATTTGGACCATTTTTGCCGCTTGAAACTGGCTTGTTTTAGAAAAATAATATGGTGGATTCAATTACTTTTACACCGCTAAAATTCATATACTTACATGTGCAAATTCTGAATAAGGCGGATACTGAGCTGTTACGGGGAATAGGAACATCCTCTTTTACGGGAAAAAATGGCAAAAAAATAAATAAGGTTGAATCCCCTTTTCTTTACATACTTGGGTATTTTTACGCACCTGTTATTAACATTCTTTTGCAATCTTGTACAAGTTAACATTGCTTAAAAATTTCATTTCGTGTATTTTTCAATCAGTCTAAAATTTCCTTAAAATTACGAGAAAAAGGCACAAAGTATAAATTGGACGTCACGATATAAAATAAGCGACTGAACTATCAAGAGTTGTTTATCCGTTGACATAATTGAGATAAACAATATTTGAAACAAATACCATTTCATATGAGTGGCCGAATACTTTTAATATTTTTGTGTGTAAGATGACTTGCGAACATGCCTGTTAAAAATAAAATACACAAGATCAGAAATCGGAGACAAAAGTAAATTTAACAGCGAAGCAGATCTCGGGTTTTTTTAAATAAATCAAACGCAAAAATTCCGAGTAAATTACAAAGTATGAAAGGCAAATAAACACTTTACTAGGTACTGTGATATCAAATGTTCTAATTGAGATTGTGTCTTGAAGTTAATTTGGGATGGCTGATAATTGAATCAAGGAGAATTGGAGAAGTGATAACGTCTGCGTTTGGAGTTAATGTGCATTCTTTTTTTAACAATGGGAAATATGCAGCGTCGATTTTTTCAAAGCTCGTGCCCCTAGGATAAAAAAGAATTGATTAGAAAAATATCCAGATGATGCCGACTCATTAAAAATTAATTCAAATCTTTTCAAATTTATGTCCATTTGTTAATATTTCAATGAAACCTCAACGTGTACTTCTAAATTAATCGAGCAGACCGAAAAGTAAATGAATTGTTGTTGTGTTTGAGTGGATGATTAAAGTTCTGAAACACCATATACGTGATCTTTGATAAACACACTTGTGTCAAGCATGCAAAACGTATACCTTTCAATACTTCAGCTTTATAAACACGAGACATGTAATACGAGTTTTTCATCTCTCTCTATTGAATTGTTTCAGTAATGATTAAAAAAAACAACCAAAATAAAATAAATAAATACACAAAATTGGCTAGAAAAATAATGAATACCATAACTTCAAATTATGGGTCAGAATATAAACATGTCCTTTCAATTGAAATTAATTTTTTTGTATTAAATATATGTTGGCTGCGAAGCAGATGAAAAGAAAAATGTTCTATTACCATGAACACCCCCTCCCCGATTTTATAAAAGTGCTGTGTCTTTTTTTTTTGTAACTGTCATCTTAAATCAGCGCATGATGTTTAGAATATATGTGATACTTTACTGTCACCAGATCTGGAACAAATACTTCCTTCGTCACGTGTGCGATAGCAAAAATAAAAAAATAAATAAAAAGAAACAAGTACTGACATCATAAATGAAAGCTTGTACATGTTGCCTGCTGTTTTCTTTCACTTTTTTATTATTATTTTTTGAATAGATAAAATTGTACTCTTGCTGATATAGCTGAAATATTGCTAACGATAGAAGTTAACATCTAACTATTTAAATAATCATAACACAGACCATTTGAATGGGGAGGGGGGGGGTTGAATTTTTTTGGGTGGCAAAAATTGGTGCCTGGTATTTTTTTTTTTAAAATACCAGGCACCCCCTGAAAATCAAATGGTCCGTGCCTAAACATATATGGTATTTGCGTTTTAAAGAAATGTTTTTGCGTTGGTACGAACAATGCCTCTGTTATATGAAATTCCTTCAAACCCATTCCAATTAATGAGTCGATTGACAGGGGATGCCTTTCTCCCACTTCTGTCCTCCCTTTTCCGATCCTTTTTCTCTGTCTCATTTTCTTGTCCCCTTTTCATCCCCTTTCCCTACCTCTTTCTCCCACCCCTTTCTTTTTTCTCCCTCTTCCTCTAGGTCTCGCTATACCCATGTCTTTTCCGCCTTCTGATTTATGTAAATTCGTAAAAAATATGGCAATGGAACCTCAACTAGTACACCGAAATGAATCGAGCAGACCGAAAGGTAAATAAATACTTTGTGGTATTTAAAGTGAACGATTAATGTCTGAGACACCTTATACATGATCTTTGAATAATACACTTGTGCCATGCGTGCAAACGTATATCTTTCAATACTTAAGCTTGGCTAAAAGAGTATTTTCATTATTCACGTATATACCGACGTATCCGTATCGAAGTATCGTATAAAACGTATCAAAGATGTTGATAAGTCAAATACATCACCCCGATCCAAAATATATATTTTTGTTCTGTTGCATAACAAGAAGACAAAATTCAATACAAAAATGTACTTAGAAATAAATTTCAGATATATTGCAATCATCTTAAATGAAATAGTAGGAAATATATGAATATATTTAAAATAAAATCCCTTTCAGTCTTCATTTTTTTATTTTAGTTTAAAGGTCTGTTTGACTTGGCGTTTATGATGACACGGAACATGTTGGCGGTAGTTCGCACGAGAGCTTACCGGCTATACATAAGAAGAGAAGTTTACTAAACAGCATTTAGTGGATAAATTTAACAATACATATAGATGTTTGGACGATATTTTGACTTTAAATAATCCTGAATTTTCTTAATTTACATAATTTTTATGAAATTTATCCTCCAGAACTTACTTTGAATATATCCAATAGCAGCAGTGATTATACTCCTTTTCTTGATCTTGATATATCAATAAATCAAGGAAATTTAAACACTAAGGTTTATGATAAAAGGGATGATTTCTCCTTCCCTATAGTCAATTTCCCCATCTCGACGGCGATGTTCCCGTTAGCCCCTTCTTACGGGGTCTACATTTTTGTGTATTTATTTTTTAGCCATTCACCACACATAGGGGAGGGTTTGGATCCAAGAAAACGAGTTTAACCCCACCGCAATTTTTGCGCCTGTCCCAAGTCAGGAATATGTTGGTCTTTGTCCTTGTCTTCTTATAAAATTTAAGTTTCTTGATATTTGGGTTATTAGATGTGGTTTGTTTCCATTGATTTATTCACCTTTTTACCTTTTTGGGGCCATTCAGGGCTTGCTATTTGGTGTGAGGTTCCTCACTGTGTTGAAGACCGTCACCGGTGACCCCTAGATGCTTTGTTTTGGGTCGTTTTAACCTGGATATGGGATGTTGTCTCCTTGACATTTACCCCATTTCCTTTCTTTTTCATATTGAATACTGAAACTTGCCTTCTGTTAAGTTTGAATTAAAAATTGTAAAAAAAATATCTAATATTGTCAGGTGTGGTTACACATCTGCCAATAAAAAAATTCTGTACAACATGTATATATTTATGTGTTTTCTGGAGAAAACACAGTACAGCTGATTTAAAATAAATATGAACGGTAGAATAAGCAATCTAACACAACTATTTTTAAACTTGCAAAATTTTTCGATTTACATAACAACCAAAAAGATGGTACCTACGTAAAGACATTGTAGACGACACTGTGTGGAGAAACGCCACGCTTCCATATTTTTCTAAGGGGAGCAGCATTCCGAGGCAGTACAGAAGGCTTAATTTCCTGTCCCTACCCATTTCTACCCTTTTCCAGTGCAAATCAAAAACTCGATGCCCCCGTTGCCCCTTACCTATAATTCTCTTTGCTTTTACTCAGGATATTTTGTTTGATTATCTTGCTCTCGTCATCATATAGCTAAAATATTGCTCAGTGGAAAACTAAAACTTATCAATCAACCAAGTAGCACTAACAAATGAACGAGATAATATCGATAAACAATATGGGGGGACAAGACCATTTTTGGGACGCCGGGATTGGCCATTTTTGACTTCGGGAAATCGAGATGGCCCCCTTTTTAAGGACGGGAACTCGGGATCAAATTGCCGTCGGGACATGGGAAAGGGGTATTTTTAGACCCGGGAAATCGGGATTTATATAAAATTTAACGGCATTGACGAAAATTGGTTTCTTGAATACAGTCTTCCGGGATCGAGACTTTTCGCAAAAAATGTCCTGAATTTCATGATTTGCTCATTTTAATAACAGGAAATCGGGATGAGACTCCCTTCCTTCCCCCTCCCCACCCCGTATAGCTTACTGCAAATCATTCAAACAGCCCTGTGATACCTTTCAGTTCGAGCACACCTTGTTATATATGACCTATATCTCAAGCCTCGAGCACACCTTGCAAAATATGATAATCAAATGTACGTGGTTACATTCCTATCAAGAGATCGAGCACGACCAATTATAAAAGATATACCGACAGAATAAAAGATTGCAAATGAGGAAAAATATATAAAAAGAAAGATAAAGTTTAAATAACAAAAAGTACCTACCAGAATCATTTTGGTAATGAAATTTCTTGGCGCTCGCGTCGCTTTTTAGTAAAGGTGTACCAGACTCGCCAAATAAAATGTTGGTTTTACATTCGGGTGAGTGTGTAGACTCTTAATTTTTCTATCCATGCGCTATATATTTTGGGAGACCATATATCAAATGCATGCCACTGTGTGTAAAGCATATATAAAGAAAAAAAAATAACCAATAGGATCTAAATCAAAATTAACTTAAAATCAGATAAGAACTGGGCTATGCTAGATGCAGATACTTCGCAGTAATAAAAAAATTTATAAAATTAAGACTTTGCAAGTTGGAAAATAAAACTGGCTTTCAGGCAGACACCGACGTATTGACTACTGGATAAGTTAATACCATCTGGCACTAACAGTCCACCAGAAGGAGCTTCGGTCCACTACTTTTGAATGAATAACTTAGTGTCGAAGTTTACTGTGTACTTTAAATTAGTTTTTATGGACCCAGAAGGGAGGAATCTGAGGGTTAATCCACTGTTTTGTTTTCAACTCCGTGAAAAATGTAGAAAAAATCTTCCAAAGAATTGCTGGGTAAAAACAGTATGACCCCATTTCTTTAACCTCATTGGAAACCCCCTTTTCCAAGGCTGGATAAGTCAATGCTGCAAAATGGCCATTTCCAGTGGAGGGTCCAGGGGAAGGGGGAGCACGGGTGCCTGTCCCCCTTTAGTTGGGAAAATATTTAAAAATTCATATAATTTTATTCAANAATGGCCATTTCCAGTGGAGGGTCCAGGGGAAGGGGGAGCACGGGTGCCTGTCCCCCCTTTCCCATTATGGAAAAATTAGGGATCGACACCCCCCCCCCCCTCCCCAAGTAGAAAATCTGGATCCGACACAAATGTCGACATATTTGATTCCTCAGTGCATATATAGTATAGTAATAAAATAAAAGTAACAAAGATATCGAAATCAATAGTTGAATCAAAGTGTCAATGATTAAGTGAATATTTTTCAGGTTTAAGCATCATAAATTTGTACAAAAGTAATCTATACGGATACGTTGATACGTGTACGTATCGGATACGTGAATAATGAAAATACTCTAGTAGAGTATTTTCATTATTCACGTATATACCGACGTATCCGTATCGAAGTATCGTATAAAACGTATCAAGGGTGTTGATAAGTCAAATACATCACCCCGATCCAAAATATATTTTTTTTCTGTCGCATAACATGAAGACAAAATTAAATACAAAAATGCAATAAGAAATAAATTTCAGGTATTTTGCAACCATCTCATATGAAATAGTAGGAAATATATGGATATATTTACAATAAAATCCCTTTCGTCTTCAATTTTCTTCAATCGGATTGTCTAGATTTTAGTAAGGTCTGTTTGACTTGGCGTTTAAGTTTATACGGAGCATGTTGGTGGTGGTTATCACGAGAGTTATAACACGAGAAATTTACCTCAATACTGAAACATGACTTATGTTAAGTTTGCTATACAAATATTGTGAAAGAAATATATAATAATGTCAGGTGGTGAAACACATATGCAATAAAAAAAATAAATTTGTAGTAAAATCGAGCAAAAAGGTAACAGAAAACCCACAAGAAAAAGAAGTTACACGACACAAGTCCTCTGTAATTTACCCCTTTAAATATGGCTCGTATTTTTTTTCAAAGATATGGTTACGTGTCAGAAACAGTTAGTTGTTAAACAAATGGATTTAGATTTTCTAAAAACATCAACAGTAACAATACCACTGTCGTGTACCCGATGAGGATCGGTTATTTCAAGATGGCGGAGGCTACAGAGAAAAAAGGTAGGTCTATTCTATATGAACAATATCACACAATCCTTTTAAGATTTTACCACAGGCATAATTTTAAGACAACACGTGCACGTCAAATAACATCAAACTTGCCCATTTGCGCTTTCTACGTATGTAGGAAACAAGGATTTTACCAGTAACCCGGACAGTGATTGACATGAAAATTATGTTATTTTGTACGTCCCTTGTTAATTTCAAGCATAATTATACATAGGCACATACCCTTAAGATATGGATTCATCGATTGCTATGAATAAAAATGGATAGAAACTGAAAAATCAGCAACGAAAAGTTTGTTTACGTGAAGGATTCCAGACACTCCATCTTCCGATATGTTTGGCTTAGGAGTGGACTCGATTCTTGACGTTATATGGGTTAGGAGCGGTCTTTAATAGGATAGGGATCGGTCATCGAAATGGGTAGTTTGGGTACAGCAATTCGATAACTAGATTAACCAACCATACAACAATATTTAAGTATGCTACATGTATATAAGAAAATAAACTCAAATAATATTACAGGTTAACAGCTTAATGGTGAATGAAAGCATATGGAGTAAATGCACATGAGGCAAAGTCTCTACAAACATATGGCAAAAAAAAAACCAAAGAAACAACGCTTTTATTGTTGTTCCCCGTAATACGGTTTAAGTCATTATCTATCGAGTGCTGATTTAAACCGTGTCAAAATTTCACTCAAAGGTTAGTTTTATTGTTTTTTGATACTTGCAATTTTGTTGAATTTATCTACTTACATTGTATCTTTAAATATCGGTTCAACGGCATAATTATACCCCCTGCTTTAGCGGACGGTATATAGTGATCACGGTGTCCGCCCGTTCGTCCGTCCGCCACAAGGTCTTACTTTGTGGCAAAAGTCCTCCTAGACCACTTGGTGAAATTAATTGAAACTTTCTAAGAATGTTCAATACATTGCTATTGTACACCATTTATTTTTGTCTCGAGGAAAGGCGCGGAAAGCGATACATATGCGTACAAAGTATGGCGGCGACGGCGTAAACTTTCATGTTAAGTTTTTGTGATGAGATCATTTCCTCTGTAAGTAGAAGTGGTAGGTCAATGGTATTTGGTATGTAGGTTGGTCTTGGGTAGTACATGACAGTCTGTCATATGGCTTTTGTCCTTGACCTCAATTTAACGGTTTAGTGAGCATGTTCGGTTTTTGTGGTTTGTTAGTTTCTCTATAACTTTAAATGTTAGATCAATGATATTTGTTACATAGGTTGGTCTTGGATAGTACCTGACACGGTTTAAATCAGTACTCGATAAATAATGGCATATGCTGAAAATAAATTACCAGTAACGTTGGTATTTTGTTATTTATTACCAGTGGGCCGATGCATCTGCTGGTGGACTGTTAGTCCTCGAGGATATTCACCAACCCAGTAGTCAGTACTTCGGTGCTGACCCGAAAACCGATTTTATTAAAACTTGCAATATCTTAATTTCACAAAATTTTGTTTAAAGCTAAGGAGTATCTCCCTCATGCATAGCCCTGTCCTTAGCTGAATTTCGGCTTCTCTATTTAGAACATTTCGGTTATTTGTTCTGTCAGCTTTTACACGTTTTTCGGTTATTGGACTTCCAAATACATATTTTGGTTTTATCTGCACTGATGAGACATAAGTTGTCGAAATGCGCATATTCAGAAAATAAATTACCAGTAACTTCGGTATTTTGTTATTTAAACCGTATTACGGGGAACAACAATAAAAAGCGTCGTTCCTTTGCTGTTTTTTGCCATGTGTTTGTAGAGACATTGTCTCATGTGCATTTACTCCATATTCTTTCATTCACCATTAAGCTGTGTACCTGTAATTACTTGAGTTTATTTTCTTATATACATGTGGCATACTTTAAGATTGTTGTATGCGGGTTAATCTACTTATCCATTTGCATTACCCAAACTAACCATTTCGATGACCGATCCCTATCCTATTAAAGACCGCTCCTAACCCATAAATTTCCTGCCCCTACCCATTTCTCCTTATTTCCCGTGGCAATCAAGAACTTGTTGCCACGGTTGCCCCTTTTACCTCTATGTCTTTTTGCTTTTACTCAGAATTTTTTGTTTGATTATCTTGCTTTCGTCCTGTTATAGCTGAAATATTGTTCAGTGGAAAACTCAAACTTATCAATCAACCAAGTAGCACCAACAAATTGAACTAGATGTTGTCGGAAACGACAGCTATCCCCGCACTCCCTGTTTGACACAGAAAACACTACCTATTGATAGTCATTATTGTTAAGTTTAAGTATGGTTGCTAGGTAGAATTCCCCAAAACAAGTGGTCTTTGAGACTTTCAGGAAATTTACCAAAATTGGAATCAAATATTTTTGAAATCCAATTTATGAAAATATTCGTCCTAAGCTACACAAACATTTTAAGTATGGTTGCTAGGTAGAATTCCAAAAAATAAGTGGTCTTTGAGACTTTCAGGAAATTTACCAAAATTGGAGTCACATATTTTTGAAATCCAATTGATGAAAATGTTCGTCCTAAACTACACAAACATTTTAAATACGGTTGCTAGGTAGAATTCCAAAAAATAAGTGGTCTTTGAGACTTTCAGGAAATTTACCAAAATTGGAACCGCCTTTCAGAATCCTAAAGTATCAGAATTTTGTTTTTTACCAAACACTTGTCAGAATATAAGATAATATGCCAAAATAAAGAAAAAATGTGTGTCTTTGACATTTTCAGGAAATTTACCAAAGTTGGAACCGGAACCAAAATTCCAAAAGCTTATTGCAAATCTATAGACTATATGCAACAATTCTGCATAAAGATTTGATCCCTAAATCCAAAAATGTAGGAGGAGTTTGCGTCACATGCCACATGTGTCTAATCCACATCTTTGGGTCTTTGTTAAAATTGACATCATGGGGCCTCTTGTTTGCACCAAGACCAATATCAAAAATCCGAAAGCTTATTGCGCATCTACAGACTATATGCAACAATTCTATAACAAAATTAAATCCCTAAATCCATAAATGTAGGAGGAGTTTGTGTCACATGCCACATGTGTAAAAATTGACATCATGGGGCCTCTTGTTTGCACCAAGACCAATATCGAAAATCCGAAAGCTTATTGCGCATCTGCAGACTATATGCAACAATTCTACAACAAAATTAAATCCCTAAATCCAAAAATGTAGGAGGAGTTTGAGTCACAAGAAAAGTGTGACGGACGGACGGACAGACGGAGGGTATAACATTATCCCCGAACTTTCTTCGAAAGTGCGGGGATAATGAGATAATATTGATAAACAATATAACAAACGACAAATCATTTAAACAGTCCTCCTGTGATATCTTAAAATGTGAGCACGCCTTGTAATATATGACCTATATCTCAATCATCGAGCACACCTTGCAAAAAATCATAAACAAATGTACGTGGTTACATTCATATCAAGGGATCGAGCACATCCAATGATAAAAGATATACCGAAAGAATAAAACATTGCATATAAGGAAAATTATAAGTATAAATATATAAGAAGAAATATATAAAGTTTTAAAAAACAAAAAGTACCTTCCATAATCATTATTTTGGTAATAAAATTTCTTGGTGCTCGTGTCGCTTTTTAGTTAAGGTGTACCTGACTCTCCAATATTGACACGTAGGTTGTTTTACAACTATCCATGCGCTATATATTTTGGAAGACCATATACCAAATGCATGCCATTGTGTGTAAAGCATACATAAAGATAAAAATAACCAGTCGGATCTGAATCAAAATTAACTTAAAATCAGATAAAAATTGGGCTTTGTTAGATGCAGATACTCCGCAGTTATAACAAAATTTTGTGAAATTAAAATATCTCAAGTTGGAAAATTATATTGGCTTTCAGGAAGACACCGAAGTATTGACTACTGGATAAGTTAATACCATCTGGCACTTACAGTCCACCAGCAGGGGCTTCGGTCCAATATCTTAGTGTCGAAGTTATACATGTACTTTAAATTAGCTTTCGTGTGCTTTCGTGGATCCACAAGGGAGGGTTCTCAGGGTTAAAACATCCATTTTTCTTATTTTGTTTTCAATTCCGTGAAAAAAAAAAGAACTTACAAAGAAATGGCAAAAATAGTATGACCCCCATTTCTTTAACCTCATTGGAATCCCCTTTTACCAAGGCTGGATCAGTCAATGCTGCAAATGGCCATTTCTAGGGGCGGATCGGGGGTGGGGGGGGGGGG
>MJUU01036590.1:30643-75767 GCA_002080025.1 Modiolus philippinarum | reverse complement strand
CCCCCCCCAAGCAGAAAGTCTACATTCGCCACTGATTTCGACTTATGTGACTCTTTAATGAAGATACAGTATAGTAATAAAATATAAGTAAAAAAAGATATCGAAATCACCAGTTCAATTAACAGTGTCAATGAATCTTTATTTATATGTTTCGGGTTTAAGCCAGGTCGGTGCCTGTATCATAAATTTGTACAAAAGTAACTTATACGGATACGTTGATACGTGTACGTATCGGATACGTGAATAATGAAAATACTCTATAAGCAGTGGTAAAGAAAGGTTAATTTTGGATTTAAGACACGTTAATAAATATATTGATAAACAAAAAAAAGTTTGAGGGTTCGAAAGAGGCTTTAGTTTATGCAAATTCTGGATTTTTAATGGTTAAATTCGACCTTAAATCTGGTTATCACCATATCGATATCCACAAACAGTTTCAAAAGTTTTTAGGTTTTTCTTGGATGTTTGACGGAATTACTAAATATTTTGTTTTTACGGTTCTTCCTTTCGGCCTATCCTCGGCCCCTTATGTTTTCACTAAAGTCATAAGAGAATAGTTAAGTATTGGAGGTCTTTGAGTTATCCAATCATTGTATACTTAGATGATGGGTGGTGGTGTTGTTGTAACGCCAACGAATGTCTGAACATGTCCAACAAAATTAGGAAAGATTTATATCTAGCGGGTTTTGTAGTTAATGAAGAGAAAAGTATCTGGAATCCAACCTCAAAATTAGAATGGCTAGGTTTTATTTGGGATTTAGATAAGGGGAGCATAGAAATTCCAGAGAGAAAAATAATTAAACTCAAAAACAGCATGTGTACAGTTTTAAATACTTTACAATCAGTAACTGCTAGAAAAATAGCATCAATTATAGGCTTAATCATATCTATGTCCTTCGCATTGGGTAATGTGTGTCAAATAATGACTCGTAACTTACATGTCCCAGTTTTGAATAGATCGAACTGGGATGACTACCTTGACCTGGGTCAACAATCTATTGATGAACTAAGGTTTTGGTTCAATAAATGTGACAGTCTCCCATTCAGGTCAATATTGCCAATACACAGAACAGTTGAGCGTATATTATTCACAGACGCTAGCGATTACGCAGCTGCAGGCGTTTTATTACACACAAAAAATGAAATAGTACATGTTATGTTTGATAAGAACGAACGAAAACAAAGTTCTATATGCAGAGAGCTTAAAGCAGTAGAATTTACACTAAAATCTCTTAGTTCACATTTAAGCGGATTACTCTGACAATCAAAATATAGTTCGCATAATTAATGTGGGTAGTATGAAACAAGATCTTCAAAAAGTAGCTTTTTCTATCTTTAATCAATGTCTAAAATTGAGTATTTTTCTCGATGTAGCATGGGTTCCTAGACTTCAAAACATGGAAGCAGATTTTTATAGCAAAGTGTTTGACTTTGATGATTGGGAAGTTAATCCAATTATTTTTAATTTGTTTGATAAAAAGTGGGGTCCGCACACATTTGACCGTTTTGCTGATAATAAAAACTTTAAAGTTGAAAAATTCAATTCTCAGTTTTGGTGTCCTGGTACATCTGGAGTTGATGCATTTGCTTATAATTTGTCACCAGAAAATAATTGGTTAGTACCACCTATCCATTGTGTTTCATATGTCATAAAACATTTACTTCAATACAGAAGTTTTGAAACTTTGATTGTCCCAAAGTGGAAGTCGGCCTTATTTTGGCCGTGTATTGTTACAGCTAAAGGCGAATCCGAATGGTTTATTAAAGATCACGTTGAATATGAAAAACCAATGAATTTTTTCATACAAGGTTCATATAAAGAAAGCGTGTTTGCTTGCTCACCCTTTGTGAGTAATGTGTTAGTACTAAAAATTGATTGCAGAAATTGATTATATATTTTTCTAGACTTATTCAGATGTAATATTTCGGTCTTCACTTTGGTGAATGAATCAATATTCACTCTGGTGTGAATTAATCTATCACTTTGGAGAGTGAATTTAAAAAAAAAATTCACTTTGGTGAGTGAACGTGAATATCACTTTGGTGAGTGAAGTGTGAATTTAATTTTGGCGAGTGATTTGTTCACATCACTTTGGTGAGTGATTTATCATTGCTTAATGAGCAACTTGACTGTGCCACTTAACGTTTGATGCTTTATTTATATCAACATATTGGGTGTGTGAAATATATATTTATATTGATACATGTATACATTTATATACATACATATTGATATTAGTTTTAGCTATCTTGTCATTTAGGTGAATGACCCGACGCGTTAATTTCAGTTTTAATCGGTTTTATTTTTACATCATTTCATTGTGGTGTTCTTTTTTCAGCAATTGTATTCCTTTGGAACATGGCAAGATTTGGTACCTTTTTACACTGATGACAAACTATGAGCAGCTGCTAAACAAATTCCGTTTTTAGTTCAAGCAGGGAAAGCAGATAATACGAATAAGAAATACGACTTTACTTCAACAAATTTCGGAAATGGTGCAGTTTACATTCGTTATCATCACTTCCAGCTTTGCCGTCTACAGTGTGTTTGTATATTAGTTCTCTAGTGATTCAACACGTTTCCGTTTCCGTTTTGGAATCATCTTTTTACAGTATAAATCTCGTTACGACCGAATCCATGCAAGGACAAACTAGTTAAATTGTGTCTCGAAGGAAGCAAACGTTTAATGGCTAAACCGGTTACTAAGAAGCAACCGATTACCGTGGAGATATTCTCAACAAGCTAGTGGATGTTTATGGAAAGGATGATGCGACTTTATTAGACTTACGTATTTGTACTTTATGTTTATTAGGTTTTTCTGTTTTTTTTAGATATAGTGAACTCTCCAATATTTCTATGAAAGATCTTTTATTTTTTGAAACACATGTTGAAATTAATGTTCAAAAAAGCAAGACTGATGTTTATCGTAGAGGCAATAAAGTTTTGATAGCCAAAACGGGGAATAGACTTTGTCCTGTATCTTTTCTTTCACGTTATATAAAATTATCAGATTTAACCTTGAATTCAGATGAATATTTGTTTACTGCCATTCAATTTTTGAAATGTAGCAAATCTTTTAGATTATGTAATAGATTTAAACCGCTATCTTATACCAGAGCTCGGGAAATCTTTTTGGGGCATTATCTTCCGTTGGTTATAAAAAGTCTGATTTTTGTTTACATAGTTTGAGAAGTGGTGGTGTTTCGGTGGCAGCCCAGAATAATGTCTCCGACAGGCTTCTCCGAGCTCATGGTAGATGGGTAACGGACAAATCTAAGGACGGGTATATCAAAGACAACCTATACAGTAAATTAGTTGTTTCTAGAAATTTGGATTTATGATTTAGGAATTTTTTTTTTTACACCCCAGTCTTTGTACTCGAAGTTGTAGCGAGCCACTCATCCTATTACTTGTTCTTTTGTTTTATACCTACTGTAGAAAAGACAATATTTATTTTCGGATGAGGTACGAAGGAGGAAATAAAGCATCAGAAAAAAATTGTACAGCGTTTTTGGTGATTTTATTTTATATTTAGTGTTTTCTTGAGATCAAAATGTCTTCATATCATTTACAATGGGTGAAAATATGTAACAGTCATGACTAAATCCGAATATGTATAAGCCAAGCAAAACCGATAGTACAATTTGATTAAATTTGATTTCCCAATTGAGACAATTAAAATTATTGAAAAGATTTGTCGAAAATTCCATAAAGTTGAGCATTGATTGTGTCAATTTTATAATTATATATTTAATACATAAATAAAAATCAACTCTATGTAGATATGGAACACTAAATTAACATTTTTGAGATTGAAGTAAGAGAGATATAATAAAACAATAAAAATATTTTAAAAAACACATAAATACATAAGACAAACAAACATTCAAACAACCAAGAAAAAAAATAATGCAAACTGAACCAAAAATTCAAACAACCCAGAAAGGAAATAATGCAAACTGAACCAAAACTAAAAAAGGAAAAAAACAAACAAAAAACAAAATCAAAATTAAAAACAAAGAAACAAAACAAACACAAAAAAGCAAAAAATGCAAAAACCAAAACAAAACAAAAACAAACAAATAAACAAAAAGAAAAAGAATAGACATTTCGATTCCTTGCTTTACTGGAGTTCAATGAGTTGTGTGGCGCATTTATGGATATGAGATCATATGTGGGACCCAAAAAGGGTGAATGTCAAATATTTGATCTATTTATTTTTTTAGATTTTCATGCAATTTGATTAAATGGACTCCTAATGAAATTAACACTATGCTCAATAATAAAATGTTTAATACTTTGTACCGTTTTTGAGCTCTAGGTTTCCAAGATTGAGAAAAGTCTAAGTTTCGGCTCACCTAGATATAGTAAGGCTTAGCTTTACCATTTTACCATTACTTTCGATCCGTCATCTATCGTCCGTCCACAGTCAATTAAAAACTATTCATTAAAGAGCTTCTCCTCTGATATCACTGGACCAACTAAAGTCCTTTAAGACCTTTCATAAAATGCGTACTGCAAGTCTACATTTATCCATCATCTGCCATCAGGAAATATAGTTTCACTTCGGAAAACACTTCAAAGATATTTTTGATAATGCTTGAAAATTAAGGGTTTTACTTAGTCACAATTTTCTTTAGACTTTGTCCGCCAAAAAAAGTTTCTAAGCTGGCGAAAACCTCGAGCAAGATGACCACCAACAGAAAACATAGTTTAACCTTGGATACAATGGCAATACATTGAGGGTATTTTTAAAATTAGAATCAAACTTAATCACAAAAAGCATTTGGAAATCCTCTTTAAACATTTGAGAGGAGAGTCTGCTTCAAACCAAAAGTGGGCACCAATTGGAATACAGCTTAACATTTGATCCTATTGAAATTTATTCAAAAACCTGTAAAACAACTATTTATGTCAAGGTTAGTGATAATATAGGTTCTAAAGAGCCTCCCAATAGAAAGTACCCTACATTTTTTCATCGAGTTTTAAAGGAATCGTTTCCATGGATTTTGTTTGAAGTCATGTTACAGTCCTGTTGTGATTTATTTGTCATAGCTCCTACCATTTCAAATGTACAGGGGACTGGAGGTTGTTAGCATTTCTTATTAACAAGTATTTCATCTTTATAGCCAAAAATCAAACGAAAATTATATTGTTCATACAAACCTTCAATATTATGTCATTGTTTGAATAGCCTTGCTTGTATTCTTGTTTATGAGGGGCCGTTTTAGTATTTATTCCTTTTTCATATTTCCAAAAAATAATTCTGATATCTAAAAATGTTTTTTATATCAAATATTCGAATTTCTGATATAAAAAAAAACGAATTTCTGATATCAGGAAATCACTACTATTTTTGTGTCGCCTGCGACGCAAGTCGCAGAAAGCGGGACATAGGCATGCAAAGTATGACGACGGCGACGGCGTTAATTTTTACTAAATACAGGATATTTTGAAAACCTTTTGATGTAGGAACATCATATTTGCTCAAGTGGTAGTACTAATCAAGTGCTACCTGACGGACATAACGTCATTTGACATTCACCTCAATTTCACGGTCTAGTGGCCTCATTAAGTTTTTCTGCTTAAGTCCATTTCTCAATAACTGGAAGTGCTAGGTTGATAATATTTGGTATGTAGGTTACTAAGTACATGTCAGTCTGCTAGGTGAATTTTGTCCTTAACCTCAATTTCACGTTCTAGTGGCCACGTTAAGTTTTTCTGCTTCAGTCCATTTCTCAATAACTAGAAGCGGTAGGTTGATGATATTTGGTATGTAGGTTGGTCTTGGGTAGTACATGTCAGTCTGGCAGTTGACTTTGTCCTTGACCTCAATTTCACGGTCTAGTGGCCACATTAAGTTTTTCTGCTTAAGTCCATTTCTCAATAACTAGAAGTGGTAGGTTGGTAATATTTTGTATGTAGGTTTGTCTTGGGTAGTACATGTCAGTCTGGCAGGTAACTTTTGTCCTTGACCTCGATTTCACAGTCTAGTGAGCATGTTCACTTTTCTGATTAGTTCACTTAGATTTCACATCAATTTAGAGGCCAACAGGGACGGGCGAGACATTTTTTAGGGTCTTCACTTGTTTATATCAGAAATTCTTACTTTTTAACATCAGAAAATATTTTTTGATATAAAAAAATAATCTTTGACATACTGCTGAAAGCTTAGATTATTTCTGATATCAGAAAATCTGATTTTATATATCAAAAAGTCCGAACTTTCTATATCAAAATATATATTTTCTGATATATGAATTTGAATTTCTGATATCAGAAAATTTGAATTTCTGATATCAGAAGATAGAATATTGGGAATCCAAATATCTTAAAATTAAAAAAAAAATGTGTCTGATATTTTTATTAGGCTCGAACTACCTTAAACTTCAGTTTCTGCCATATTGATAACGTTCTTTCATTGATAAATAATCCTTTTATGGAATGCCTTCAGCATCATAAATGCATATATCCAAAATTGACTTGAAATAAACCACTAATACATCGTCACTAGTATGATGCATAGGCTTGAACTTCCACAGCGATAACGCATGAAATCAAAACCTTACAGTAAACGTAATGGCCTTAGCTGATTTTCGCTATCCATTTAGATGATATATTCTCTGTAAGCATACATATATTTGAGTTAATGCTCTTTGCATGGAGATCTGGGTGCTTGATAGTTTTCATTCAGTCCTTCTACTGTGTCAAGGTTTTTACAAAGCTTATTTCGTTTCTGAGATATAAAGTGTCCAAAAGGACCAAAACCAAAAATATATCTTTAAAATTAACAATGAAAAGATAGGAAGTAAATACAAATGAGGCAAAGTCTCTACGAATACGCAATGGCACAACTCTTTTATTATGTCACCCAAGACTTTGTCGGGGGTGACATGTTATTCTACGTTTTTTCTGATTATTATTATTAAGTCCAGGGGCGGATCCAGACAATTTGAAAAGGAGGGGGGTTCCGATTAGTAAGTAAAAGACAAATTTTGGAGGTTTTTCTTAGTAAAACACCAGGATATTCATTAAAAAAACATGATTGTCCAAAAAAGGGGTTCCAACAACCGGAACCCCCCCCCTGGATCCGCCAATGAAGTCGACTAGGGTTTGGATCCAAGAAAACGAGTTTAACCCCACCGCAATTTTTGCGCCTGTCCCAAGTCAGGAATATGTTGGTCATTGGCTTGTCCTTGTCTTCTTAAAAAATTTTAGCTTCTTGATATTTGGGTTATTGAATGTGGTTTGTTTCCATTGATTTATTCACTTTTTTACCTTTTCGGGGCCATTTAGGGCTTACTTTATGGTTCGAGGTTCCTCACTGTGTTGAAGACCATATGGTGACCCCTAGATGTTTTGTTTTTTGTCATTTTAACCTGGATATGGGATGTTGTCTCCTTGACATTTACCGCATTTCTTTTCTTTTTCATAAACAAGGTTTGGCGACATCTTGTGTTTGCACCGTTTCTTATTATTTTTCCGCCTCTTTCCATCATCTTATTCAACCAAATTCTCAGAAACCGCTTGTCAAACCATAACCAAACTTCACAGGAAAGTGGATCACCACCCAGAGATGTGCATTCAGGTGATGAAATTTTTCAAACTGACCACCATCATTGGTCACTTTAAACTATTACCCGAGATCTCATTATTGGATTAACTTGGAAACCGTGAAAATTAGCTTGTAAAGTGCAATTTCAAAAATGGTTCTTGGTTCATGGCGGACTTTCCTTAAATTTGGACCTAAACTGTATGGTCAACTGGTCATGAGTAATGTCCCTTGAAAATTTGGCCACATCTTTAAGCATGTTTTTTTTTCTGAAAACGGAAGAGAAAGAAACTTGGAACCTTTTCCATTCAACTAAGGTGATATGTGTTACATTTAAATATGTCAAAGGTCAAAGGTCATTGGTCCCTTTGAAATTTGACCCGGGACCTTGTCGTTGGATTATCTCAGAAACCACGACAGGTAGCTGAAAAATGTAATGTCGGAAATGTGTTACTTGTTAAGATCTACATTTGTTACATAGGGTCCAAAATTATTGGACCAACTGTTTTGGGCCTTTGGACCATAGACGGATTTTCAATGTCTGATTTTGTGGGGGTTTTTTGCTGATAGCTCATTGAGAAATACCTTTGAAGACACTAAAAACATAAAATACAATAATATTAAGGAAGATGTTACATTCTAAATGAGATAAAGGTCAAGGTTCAAGGTCATAGCCAAAATACTTCATTTCACATCTAAGTATCAATGACATCAATGATCGGCAAACGAATACCGAAGCAAGAACGAGGAAAAGGGAAATTCTAAAATCATAAATCCAAAATCACGGCAATTCACAGCATCACGAATTGAGACAATATGACAAAGACAAAACAAATTAAAAAAAAGAAAAAGAACGTCACAAAACTAAAGCACTAGCAGTGTGAACCCCTATAAAAACTGAGGTATCATCAGGTGCTCCGGAAGGGTAAGCATGATCTGCTCCATGCGTGACACCCGTCACATTGCCAATGAAAAGTCCGGTTTTGTCACAGTCCGGTAACAATCTCTAGATCTACCCAAAGATATCCGTTTAAAATTGTTGATCAATAATGAGTACATTATGACGCAACTTCCCGCAGGGAAGACCTATCAATTGTTCGTCAAACAATTGACATAATAGTTTCTTTAAGTTCCCAATTTTTATATTAAGGAGTCAAAATTTTCTCATAGAAGCTTCAAGAAAGGATTCCGGTGTTCTATAGCCATTTTTCCCCCATGCCAGTTTTTCCGGGGGAAAGATTAGCATATGCCGATATTTCCCCCCGGAAAATTAGGCACGTTCTCAAATTTCCCCCCTTACTGAACACGGGGGAAAAATGAGATCATTGCCATTTTCCCCCTTTCGATTTTAAAGATGCTCATTTTTCCGCCTAATATTAAAACGTCAGCGTCGTCATTGATAACGTGAGAATTATTTTCTTAATGTTTTGTAGAATCAGTCAGATTCCTTCCCCCAAATGAAGTAGAAATTTACTAAAAGGAAAGAAAAAGTATAATTTTACAACATCATAAAGAATTTAAGTGGCGAAATTTCAACTTGAAGTATACAGATTTAAAGATAATCAAATTAAATAACTCGGGGTTAATTGATCAAGGGTTCTACATATAAAAAATAGATAATCCAAGTCATATATCTTCTGAAAGAGAAATTGGGATTTCACCAAAAACTATAGAGATCATGGGATCATCACTTTCAATTAGTCTACGAAGTTAGAAGTGAATTGATCCATAGGATATTTTATGGCACAACAGGTAAAACGGGCGGATCGACGGACGGAAGTTATCATAAAAAATTGATCTTGAGGTGTTGGCTTGTTATAAAGTAAAGCCAGCCAGAAAAGATATCAGTTTTAATATTGATACGTACATGTATGTTGTTTTAAATTATATTTTAGTGCATTTGTCCCTTTGTGGTGTGTGGCGATCATTATAGTGTTATAAGTTGAAAATATGATTAGAAATTGAATCTGATTCTGAAAGGAAGCCATCTAAAGGCAATTGCATAAATGTTTTGTCAAAATTGGCAGAGCGGCGTAAAAGCTACTTTAATGTTGGATCTCCGGTGACACACGGACAACGGATATTTTAAGTTGTTAATCAAAGCTCAGACAGCCTGTTAGGTAAGGTAATATAGAAAAATGAACATGGTTTTTTGCATTATAAGCATTTTTGAAATCGTGGATTTCCTATGTCTGGGTTCTAGTGCTGCTGATGAGGAAGTATTTTTCCGAAATGGCCATACAGCTCATCAAAATTAACTGCAGTTGGAATTAACATATGTTTTATGGTCTCATGTTCATTTATTCCATATCCTTTCGTAAAATAAATAATTAATCTTGTTGTGGGGGAAAAATCAGCATGGGGGAAAGATGGCAATACGTATACGTATTGCCAGTTTTCCGCAGGGGAAAACTGACAATGATCTCAATTTTCCCCGGGGGAAAATGAGATCATTCTCAATTTTCCCCCAGGGAAAATCTAGCATGGGGGAAAATGACAATATAACACCGGTATTGGCGACTTCTGTGTTTGCGTGTAAACACATTATCACTCGTTATTATGTCATCCCAGACAACGTCAAGGTGACATGTTGTCATTCTACGTTTGTTCTGATTATTATTATGTCGCCCCAGATGTAGTCGGGACGACATATTGTTTTTGGTCCGTTTCTTTGTTATTAAGTCACCCAAACGAAGTTTGGTGACTTGTTGTTTTTACTCTGTTTCTTATTAAGTCTCCCAAACGAAGTTTGGGGAGACTTGTTGTTTTTGTTGCGTTTCTTATTCTTTATTCTCGTCCGCATGAACTTGTCCGAAACAGATCTCAGAGACCATATGACCTAAAGCTTTCAAACTTAGTAGGATGTTAGCAGGTTAGCCCCATATATCTAGTTGTGCAACATTCAAAAATTTTTCAGATAGGGGTCTATTAAGGGTACTTTTGGGGGGCTCAAAAAGGGGTGGGGTCCTCCATGTTAACCTTATGGGAAAACTGAAATTTTGAATTTTTAAGGCATGTTCGCTGCCTTCTAGCTGTCGGGTAAAGCCATCTTGAAAAAGTCTGTTTCAACCAGACTCTTACATTAAGGAGACTACTTTGTATGAAAAGAATCGGAATGATCCAGACTATCGTTAAAAACGCGTCCGGCTTACCAGTTATTCATACGAAGGCACAAAAAATAATCCATTCATGTGGCGATACAGTGTCCATTTCATGATCAACTACATCGTTTTATGTGTTTATTGTATTTATTTCATATCTTTTAAGAGATACTTTGCTTTTTTAATCTCAGAGCACTTAAACTGACATTCGAAATTCACGATTCGGTTCATTCATAAAAATTTCCTGTGGCGCGCAGTTTTTATGAATGGATACATAGTAACTTCTAGTTTCGCTGTTGTAACCAGAGTTGTTAACCCTCCCGGTCTCACCGTGAGGCTACCGGTTTCGGCAGCCGGTCTCACGTCTATCGATATGCCTCTGAAAGCTCCCGATATTAAAATTTTCTCTCAAAAATATTTTTCCGTTACACCGGAAGTAAATATTGGCTGTTCCAATCACACCCTGCAAGGTAAACAAAGGCTGTTCCATTCACATCCCGCCTAACGAGATTACGCGAGAACACGAATCAGCTGTGTATTAACGACAAAATGGCGTCGCCTCCGCGAAAAGGGTAGATACAATTCAAAATTCCAAAATAAATGGATAAAAGAGATGGACTTTTTGAACAAGAGTGATAAATATATACACGCAGTGTTTCTGTTGTGTGGCATAACCTTTGCCTTAGTGCACGGAGGATGAAATGACGTTGTTCGCTGTAGAGAAACAGAGGGACACAAACGTAGTGCTCGACTTCGGACTCAAAATGCTGAAATTCTGTTTACATTATTCACAGTAAATTCGGTGTTTTGTTATTTGTAGCTGAGTACAACCTACCATTCTCAGTAGCTTGCACTGATGAGACATAAGTTGTCGAAATGCCCATATGTAGATAGTAAATACTTCGTTATTGAGTTATTTAATCATATGCAAAAATAATGAAACTTAAGAACTAGATGACTTGACAGAGGAAGTGACAAAATCGGAAATATCAACATTAATTA
This sequence comes from Modiolus philippinarum, assembly GCA_002080025.1. Taxonomy (NCBI): domain Eukaryota; kingdom Metazoa; phylum Mollusca; class Bivalvia; order Mytilida; family Modiolidae; genus Modiolus; species Modiolus philippinarum. The sequence continues at coordinate 64,111 of MJUU01036590.1, read as the reverse complement.
AGCCACCGAGTGTTACACTTGTACTCGGGCTTGTACTTTGGAATACTTACATGTACGTATACCAACAAAGAGGAGCAAGACAATGAAATGTAAATAAATAGAGTTTTAAATAAATTGCCAACATCCCATATCAAAACTGAAAAGACAACCTAAACCGGGAAGGAAAATTTCGGATTTTAATTCTTGAAAAAATTAAATGTCAAGATTTCAGCAAAACAGTAATAATTACAGAACTTCTGGAATACCCAGGAACTTGCCTTAACAGCATTCCATGCTTTGATTTTCCTTTTACAGCTATTATGTATTAGTTAGGTTATAAGGGGAACCCCTGCTCAAATTTTTTTTGAAAGGGGGTTTTATAATGCCCAGAAATCCCATATGGGAGTTCGTTTGGGAGACTTTTCTTGTTATTATTATTATTCCTCAATGGATTTTTCAAAGTTTGTCCAAACATTATCTCAGAGATGGGTATTCCAAACTTAATGAAACATGGCGACAATGTAGACAACCACCCCAAGATGTGCAAGAAGGTCTTTGAATTTCGAAAATGACCACGGTCATTGGTCACTTTGAACTTTGGACCTCAAATCTTGTGATTGGAATATTTTGAAAACTGTAAATGATAGCTGATTAGTTGTTATGGCAAAAATGTTTATTAGGTCGTGGCGGACCTTTGTTACATTTAGACCAAAATTCTATGATGCACCGTTCAAGAGTTATGCCCCTTGAAAGTTTCGTCACCTCTTTTAGCATGTTTTTTCTCGAAAACGGTAAGAGATAGAAACCTGAAACCTTTTCCATTCAACTTAGATGATATGTGTTACATTTAAAATGCCAAGTTCAAAGGTCATTGTTTTTGTAATAACTCATAAACCGTAATAGATAGCTGATAAAATGTAATGGCATAAATGTGTGTCTTGTTAAGATCTATATTTATTACATAAGGTCCAAAATTATCGGACCAACCGTTTTCGTTTTATGGACCGAAAACCGATTTTGATGTCCGAATTTTGCGTCTTTTGCTTATAGCTCAAATACCATTGAAGATACTAAAAGACATTCAATGTACAAAATGTTCAGGAAGTCTGGACCTTCAAAATGGGGTCAAGGTCAAAGGTCAAGGCCACAGCCCTAAAGCTTTATTTCACGTTAAAGTATCAATAAATGTACATTTTAAGCTTTGAATGTTGGTTTCATCAATGAATCAATAATGAAACCATTATGACGCAACTTCCTTTCTGATGCAATTCAGTACATATACTTATAAAGTGTTAACCTGTGAATCAAAGTACTACTAACACTAATAGACGAAAGTATAATGAGTTTAAGACACTAGTTCTTACACAAGGAATAGAAACAAATATCTCCGAACACATTATTACAATCATTGGTGATAAACATACAACACAGCAATTGGGCATGGAATCTGGTTTGGGTGACTTGTGTTTGCATGCAAACATATCATCACTCGTTATTATTATTATTCCTCAATGGATTTTTCAAACTTTGTCCAAACATTATCTCAGAGATGGATATTCCAAACTTAATGAAACATGGCACCAATGTAGACAACCACCCAAAGATGTGCAAGAAGGTCTTTGAATTTCCAAAATGACATCGGTCGTTGGTCACTTTGAACTTTGACCTCAAATTTTGTGATTGGAATATCTCGAAAACTGTAAATGATAGCTGATTAATTGTTATGGCAAAAATTAGGTCATGACGGACCTTCGTTACATTTGGACCGAAATTCTATGATGCACCGTTCAAGAGTTATGCCCCTTGAAAGTTTCGTCACCTCTTTTGGCATGTTTTTTCTCGAAAACGGTAAGAGATAAAAACCTGAAACCTTTTCCATTCAATTTAGGTGATATGTGTTACATTTAAAAATGCCAAGGTCAAAGGTCATTGGTCACTTTGAACATTGACCCTAGACCTTGTTTTAGTTATAACTCATAAACCGTAATAGATAGCTGATAACATGTAATGACAAAAATGTGTGTCTTGTTAAGATCTACATTTGTTACATATGGTCCAAAATTATCGGACCAACCATTTTCGTTTTATGTTTTGATGTCCGAATTTTGCGTTTTTTTGCTTATAGCTCAAATACCATTGAAGATACTAAAAGACATTCAACACACAAAATGTTCAGATAGTCTGGACCTTCAAAATGAGGTCAAGGTCAAAGGTCAAGGTCACAGCCTTAAACATATAATGTACATATTAAGCTTTGAATGTTGGTTTGAATGGCAAAAAAGGCGGGAAAATCAAAGTGCTCAGAATTGAATGAAAATTTACAGAAAGGTTGCTTAGGACATGGGCGAAAGGTTCCCGTAGTCCAAGACTTCAATATGGCACCGGTTGCCATGGAAACGGCAAAAAAGCGGGAAAATCAGTGTTCAAAATTGGATGAAAATTTACAGAAAGGTTGCTTAGGACATGGGGGAAAGGTTTCCGATGTCCAAGACTTCAATATGGCACCGGTTGCCATGGAAATGGCAAAAAAGGCGGAAAAATCAAAGTGCTCAGAATTGAATGAAAATTTACAGAAAGGCTGCTTAGGACATGGGGGGAAAGGTTTCCGATGTCCAAGACTTCAAAATGGCACCGGTTGCAATGGAAACGACAAAAAACGGCTGGAAAATCAAAATACTCAAATTGGATGAAAATTAAGAGGAAGGTTGCTAAGAACATGGGGAAAACGTTTCCGGTGTCCAAAACTTCAAAATGACATCCGTTGCCATGGAAACAGCAAAAAAGGCGGGAAAATTGAAAGTGCTCAGAATTGAATGAAACTCTACAGACAGGTTGCGAACGATGAGTGGAAGTGATTTGTAGCCTGGATTTCTGACATATGAAAAAATTTTCATCTTTGTCCGATTTCATTGGAAATTTATTTCTAGGTAGATTGTGATGATGCGAATAAAGATGGAATCATCGACTTTGACGTCTGGGGCGACATCAGCTATTGCTTGCAATTGCAAATCTAGTTCATTATTATTATTGTTGTTTCTTTCTTCCACCTCTTTTTGTCCACGCCAGTTCTCAATGATGCTTGGATAGAATTCATTCATATTTGGTACAAAGTTGGATCACCTTATGAAGTTGTACCTCCACCAAAAAAAATTTTTCAAAATGGCTGCCATTTCCAAGATGGCGTCCAAGTTACGTCAACATTTGAAATTTATCGGATTTCAATGAAAATCATAAAATCTCAAAGATGCCTTGACAGAATTCATTCATATTTGGCACAAAGTTGGATCACCATTAGGAGATGTGCATGCACCAACAAAAATTTTCAAAATGGCACCGGTTGCCATGGAAATGGCAAAAAGGCGGGAAAATCAAGGTGCTCAGAATTGAATGAAAATTTACAGAAAGGTTGCTTAGGACATNGTCCAAGACTTCAATATGGCACCGGTTGCCATGGAAACGGCAAAAAAAGGCGGGAAAATCAAAGTGCTCAAAATTGGATGAAAATTTACAGAAAGGTTGCTTAGGACATGGGGGAAAATTTCTGATGTCCAAGACTTCAATATGGCACCGGTTGCCATGGAAATGGCAAAAAGGTGGGAAAATCAAAGTGCTCAGAATTGAATGAAAATTTACAGAAAGGTTGCTTAGGACATTGGGGAAAGGTTTCCGATGTCCAAGACTTCAATATGGCACCGGTTGAAATGGAAACGACAAAAAAGGCGGGAAAATCAAAGTGCTCAGAATTGGATGAAAATTAAGAGGAAGGTTGCTAAGAATATGGTGAAAATGTTTCCGGTGTCCAAGACTTCGAAATGACATCCGTTGCCATGGAAACAGGGAAAAAGGGGGGAAATTGAAAGTGCTCAGAATTAATGAAACTCTACAGACAGGTTGCCAGCGATGTGTGGAAGTGATTTGTAGCCTTGATTTCTGACATATGAAAAAAAAATTCATCTTTGTCCGATTTCATTGAAAATTTATTTCTAGGTAGATTGTGACGATGCGAATAAAGATGGAATCATTGACTTGGACGTCTGGGGCGACATCAGCTATTGCTTGCAATTGCAAATCTAATTATTATTATTATAACGCTTTCTTTCTTTCTTCCACCTCTTTTTGTCCGCACAAGTTCTCAAATATGCCTGGACATAATTCATTCATACTTGGCACAAAGTTGGATCACCTTATGAAGTTGTGCATGCTACCATTTTTTTTTTCAAAATGGCCGCCATTTTCAAGATGGCTGCCATTTTAGTCAAACACCTAAAAAAATTGAGGATTCAATATCTCAGGTACTGCTTTGCAGATCCTGATCATATTTTGTGTAAATGTTCAATAAGATGAGAGGAAGAAATTTATGCGAAAAAAAAATTCCAAATGGCTGCCATTTCCAAGATGGCCGCCAAAATATGTCAATACTTCAACTTTGTCCGATTTCAACGAAAATTTGATTTCTAGGTAGATTTTGATGCTGCGAACAAGATGGAATCATCGAATTGGCTGCCAGGGGCGACATCAGGTATTGCTTGCAATTGCAAATCTAGTTATACTTATTTTTTTTCTTGCAATAATTTTTGTACGAGCTTTTATTTTGAGATGGCTTGATGTAATCAAATGAAACTTGGCATACACTTAGATCAGCATAAGAAAAATTTCCAACATGGCGGCCAAAATACATCATAATTTCAACAGTGTCGGATCTCAACGAAATTTGATGTCTAGGTTGATTTTGAGGCTGTGAATAAGATAGAATCATCAAATTGGTTGTCTGGGGATTACATCGGCTATTGCTTGCAATTGCAAATCTAGTTATTATTCATTTCTCCCAATACTTTTGTCCGCAGGATTACTTTGAGATTGCTTTGTGTAATCAAATAAAAACTTGGTATGTACTTAGATCAGCATAAGGAGTTATGCTTTCAATGAAAAAACAAAATGGCCGCCATTTCAAACCGCAATTGCAAATCTAGTTATTGTTCATCTTGAAGTCACAATGAGGGTTTTAACATCTCATAGTAAGTTTAAGACGGTCCCAAGCACCGGTTTGAGCGGAATTAATTACTATATGTCGAGCAACGCTACATTCATGTTTCTTCTCTTGTGTTCATGGATGCGGGGTTGTTAAAAAACGTAAAATTAACAGACAGAATGTTCTCCCACGTGCTGTCATTCTTTGCCCGACAAAAAAGATTCATAAAAAACAGTTACAACATATAAACAACCAAGCACTCATCGAGTCAATTGCAAGAAAAGAGATGAGGGCAACATAAATAGAATGGTCAGAATAACATTTGGAAATTACCAAAAAGTAAAAATAATATGCCAAAATTTGAAAGTATGATATTATCCATATGAAATATTCTCCCAAGAACACGTACACCATAACTAGATTGTATAGAAAACATACATCTCTCGCATGACTTTAGGAAAGACAAACTCCAGCCTTAAATTAACAAAGAAAGGATATAGAGTAAATTGACATAGGAAAAAGTCTCTACAAAAACATCAAGTCAACTTAAAAAAAACTTGGCATTATAAAACAAAAGATATTGGCATTATGAACAGAATTGTCAGAACAATATTTAGTTATAACATATGATTCTACAAAATTTCAAGGAAACACATTGCCCAATAAGTTACAATAAGATAGTCTGTTTTTCAACAGACTATCGGAATTCCAATGGGCACAAACTGTGCGCCTCTTTTAGCCGATCTATTTCTCCACTCATATGAAGCTGAATTCATCCAAGGGCTTCTTCAAAATAAAGATAAAAAACTGGCCCAGTCCTTTAATTTCAGCTTCCGTTATATAGATGATATTTTATCACTAAACAATCCTCGCTTTGGTGATTTTCTTCATCTTATCTATCCAAAAGAGCTAGAAATTAAGGATACTACAGATACTTCCACATCAGCCTCGTTCCTTGACCTTCATCTTGAAATTGACAAAAGAGGTACACTACAAACTAGGCTATATGACAAACGTGATGACTTCACTTTTCCAATAGTCAACTTTCCCTTTCTTTGTAGCAACATTCCAAAAGCACCAGCGTACGGAGTTTACATCTCCCAACTCATTCGCTACTCAAGGGCCTGTGGTCGATACAGTGACTACCTTGATAGAGCTCGGTTGCTTACAAATAGGCTACTTAAGCAAGGGTATGTTGCCCATAACTTGAGGTCATCACTACAGAAGTTTTACGGTCGACATCACGATCTTGTGGACCGCTATGAGATATCTGTTTCCCAGATGACAACAGATCTTTCTCTTTGCCAGTAAAGTTTGTTTTTCCTCTACCGGATTTGACTTTACTACCGGAGTTGACATGTTCAACACGGCGGGTGTCTTATAAGAAGCAGGAGATGCTTACTCTACCGGTGCACCTGATCTCACCCATGGTTTTTATTGGGTCCGTGTTGTTCATTTTTGTATATGTGCGTGTCTTCATTTTCTTTTCTGTGTCATGCCCATGTTATGTCTTCGTTTTTTTGTTTTTCCGACGTTGCCATTGTCCTTGGATTGTTCTTTTTAGACTGACGGTTCGGTTCTCACTTACTTTACTGTATCAAGTTAACACAATAATGTGTCAAACAAATTTTGAGTTCATTTTATTTCAATGTTTTTGGTCACAGTTTCAGGATCTGTGTTACTGGGCTTTTCCGACATGCTCTAGCTACTGCCTAAAAAGTTATACATAAGTATAATTGTCAACAAAAGTGTAGAGATGGTCAACTCAATTTTATAACCAGAAAAAAACACGAATAAAGAAACAAATTGAGATATAAGGATCAAACACAGAGAGACAGCATAAACAGCGATGACAAAACAAACACTATACAGTTATTTCATGCCTTTGAAGGAAACAGCAAAAACTATTGTCCCGAGATGATGGAAATGACTTGTGAACTGTTGCCTGAGGCCAGAGGCCGAAGGCAACAGTTTGCAAGTCATTTCCATCATCGAGGGACAATAGTTTTGCTATTTCCTGAAACGGGGCATGAAATAAATGTTTTATTAACTTATAAAATCACAATAAAAAAATCTTGCCTACAAAATAAATTTCTACACCCGACGTCGCCGGTAAGACTTGAAGTGACGTTGCACTGCGCAATCATTTTGTGCATGGAACAGTTCGTCCGGAAATCGTTAAACAGTTAACTGTTCCACCTGACGTTAAAATTTTCATGAAAATAGTTTAAAATGCTACATATGTAAAAATGTAACTATAAGTTAATAAAACATAATACATACGTCGGAGGAAATAAAACACTTACAGTGTTAATCCCTAAAACAGTAGGAGTATCATCATCGGAGGTGCTCCGGAAGTGTAATCATTATCTACTCAACGCATGATGCCTAATAGACAGCTAGCCAAAATAATTGTTGACAGGTATGTTAGGTAGCTGATTGATGTTTGTAAATTTCAATAAAATTTCACAGACCTTTATTTTTTTGTTATTTAACAATCATAATTTTTTTCTACATTAATTAAGTTCTGTGTAGAACTAAGCTCCGCTCCCTTTTATTTGTTTGAGGTAAAGCGTTCATTGCAGATTCATTATGAACAAAATGGCTGATCCAAGAGTCCCGACAAAAGTCCTTCTGCAGTCATTAAATAATCCACAACTTCAACATGGATATATAAAATCAAAAACAGCATCTAGTGAGAAACGTTTTTTCTACACTAGACATAGTTAAATTTTTTAATTTTTAAACGCGAGGCTTGCCGAACGTTCAAAATATTTGAAAATTTAACTATCGAGAGTGAAGAAATGCCGCTTCTCAGAGGATACGGTTGTGGATTTTATTTCTCTAATGATTTTAAGGAGATTTTTGGCAGAAACATAACCCCCTTTTTCTGATGATCCAAAGTAAATGTGTTCCTAAAGCGTGACGTCATCAGGCATGGTCGCCTTTTTCATGACGTCACAATGGTAAAGTCGGAAAACAACAAACATATTTGACGTCACACTTGAATTTCATCCATCCACTTGCCGAGAACAACATTTTTCCTAAAGAGGGGAATATAGTATATCCTTCCAAATCAAGTGGATTAAGATATTTCTCCAGTTCGATTGTTAAATTTGTGATTTTCAACATGCGAGCTTTAGCGAGCATGTTAAAATCAGAAATTTAACTATAGGGAATGGAGAAATATCGTAATCCACGAGCAAACGGAAGGATATATTGTTTCTCCAATGACTTTAACTGTGTTTCAGGTGCATATTCAATGGTTCAGCACGGTTGTCAACGTTTCTCGCGCTATCTGAAAGCCTAGTAACGATAACGTCACAATAGACTTTATGAATGAAATGAAACGTTGCGAGAAACATCACGCAGAAATTTAACCAACGTGTGGATTAAAAATAAAACATATTTTTAACCAACCAGGTTAACACGCTTAGAATTGGAGAAATATATTTCTCCAACTGTTCAGGAAATGTGAAAACAGTGCAGAAATTAGAGAAATTATCCACATTCAAGATGTCTCGCATAAAAATGGTTAGCAAACCATGCCATGCCATGCCTGATAAAAAAGGAGATCATAAATTTTGTTTCGGAATATGCTTTCTTTGAATAAAAAGCTTTTCGATAGATATAAAAACAAATTCCCTTTAACTTGTTTATATGCGAATCAACATTGAACCAACAATATGAGAATTTAAATTGTATGCTATATATCTTTAAATATTCAAATTACAAAAAAATAAGTTTACCGTGATCTTGATTTAGTACAAAAAATATTCGATAATTGCTTATTTTAATAGGGTGGAATTGGGATGAGACTCGATCTTTTCTCTTATCTAACAATATTTTAACAAATCGATTTAATAATTTTTACCTACTACAAATTGATAGAAAAAAATATTTTGCGTTGGTTTACTATGCATAATTACAATTCCATCGTGTTTTTTACAGTTTTTTCATTGGAATACTTTCTAACATTTGTTACCTTAGCGTTTTCATACATTGTAGACAAGTGTAATTAAATATCCTTTTTAGTCTTCCATACTTTTAAAAGAGTTACAAAGCAGGTAAGAACTTGTAGTCCCATATTTCAAAAGATCATTAGAAAACCATTTTACAGTTTTATTCTTGATATGTTTAGTGCATTATGTACGATCAAAAATATCTGAAAACTATTTCAAATGGGTTGAAAATATGCAACAATCATGACTTAATGCAAATTCATATAGCCAAACGAAACCGAAAGTACAAATTTTCCAACTTCAATGAAATTATTTGATAAAAATTTAAAATTCAGCAAATACGATTTAAAAAATACTAAAGATAATATGGAACACTGAATTAATACTTTTGAAATAGAGAAACAAACTTAACAAAACTAGACAAAACAAAACAAAAACAAACAAATAAACAAAAAATAAACAAATAGAGAGAGAGAGAAAGAAACTAAAAAAAAAATGAATGTCATGTTGTCATTTTCTAGGCCTTTTCGAAAAATCATTTGGTCCGCATTTAAATACAATGAAACAGTTCCGGTTTTCAACCCTTTGTTCATCGTAACACAGTTAATAACACTGTTCAAATTTATATTGGTAGGTCATTATTAACTGCGACGTAAAACTAATTTGGTTTGAAATAAAATGTATTCAGGGTTTAAGTTGTGTATTCTGTGTTAGCCAACCATATACGAGTGATAACCGGAAGCAAAGAGTGTTTGTACCTCAAGTTGATGGGAGAGTTCCAATACCTGAAAAGATAATAACACTCTATGAAAAGGGCTATACTGTTACATGTATAGGCGTTTTTGTTTGTTTGTTTGTTTTTTTTTTTTTGTTATGTATTAGTGAACTTGAGATTTGATGTAACCCATATAATTGATTGCTAGTACTGTAGTTTCTTCCTTCTTTTTACATGTCAAGTCTTGACAAAGCAAGGTCAGTTAACATTAGATTAAACAAAGCTAAATGTAACATAGGGGTACCAGAGGTCACGTACATAGGTCATACCTTTAGCAAAGATGAGGTACGTCCTGATAAGAGAGTTGCTTGTTTTCCTCAAATGTCATGGAGATAATTTTCTTACATGGATAATTTCCAGTCTTAAGTATGTCAATTGATTTTGCGTCGCATTTGCCGTTAGTAATATACGTGGGGTCAAAGAACGAATGTTAAATTAAATATCTTAATTTTGTTATTTTTTTTTCTGTGTTTAAAGGACTCATAATAAAAGTAATACAAATGAAATATGGTTTGTATTTCTTGGCCCGCTAAAAGTACAAAATTGGTTGCATTCATTTATTTCAAAGTAGAATTTATCAGTTATTGGTGAATGTGCTGCTGAGGAAATGTTCAATATGTAGATCGAATGCTACAGAATTCAGGTCGGATGTACCGTTCATGAAATAAACAGTGCAGAGCAGCGAATAAAAAGGTTTTTTTTTCTTTTTCATTTTACGTCTGATTTGATGCAGCTTTTTTCCAGTGGGTCACATATGAAGAACTATTAACATAGCACTTAACCATTAGATATGGGAGGCAAAATGTGGCCAAAATTGTAAATGCACAGATTACCTAAAAAAATTTCAGGATTTCGACGGAATTTTTTTCTTTGCATTCCTCTTTTAGTAATCTTTCGGTAGTATGCTTATTTGGCGCATGCTCTTACCGTTTCGTGGCTTTATGGTGTCAAGTGAACCGAAATAGCAATTTTTCAAAATATGTTAAATCCTCATTTTTCATCAGATTTATACAGGATATTTTTCTTTGGATTCCTCTTGTTGTAAGCTTGTGGAATTGTGTCAACAGATTTTAATAGTTCTTACCGTTTCCAAGCTATATGGAGTAAGAGGGTCAAAAGAAGCATTTTTAAAAAACATATATAAAATAAGATACGTATACATTCACTCTAAATTACAATTCTCAAATTTCATTGATGTGGTCGTATCATGCTGCGCTCGACAAAGTCCTTTTTTTTCATAAGTATGTGATAAAATTATTAAAGAAGATTCAAATGTTTTACTCAGTTTTAGATGCCGATGAAACAGCCGCAAATATTTCTAGGTTTGAGTTCTACTGCCATCTGTATATGAAATTACCTCTGTATTTGCTTAAACTTGTTCAATGGAAATATGTATACTCTTCGAATAATATACAAGTGTGTCATGACAAATTGACATCCAAGTATATCCTGGGTTGATACTGTCCCTGGGTAATCGAATGTGATATCAGATGAACAAAAAAATAAAACATTATGTGAGAAAAGGTATACTTACTTTATGGGATCTCCTCTACCAAGCAGCTTTAGAAATAAGAAGGGGATTTTCAAACAAATGATGGATGGGCAAAGACCAAGGCAATGTAACAGACAAACCAATTAAATCAACCAGGGATAAATATATCAAGCTAAATTACTCCAAAGCCAAGCCCGCACCACAAGAAACGCATCTTAGCGATACTAGCCAGTTTCTCTGCATTTTGCATTCCTTTTTTCTCCGTGCAAGTGACCGCGTCTAATCAAAATCTGAAAATCACATTTTAGCCCACCTGGCTATGCCAGGGACAGCTCTTGCAATCAATTGGCGTCAGTCGTCCATGCGTCGTTCGTCCGTCGTTATTCAAACATCTTCTCCTCTGAAACCGCAGGGCCAATTGGAACCAAACTTGGTCACAATAGTCCTTGGGTCTTCTCATCTACAAAATATGTCCGGCAAGTCCGCGCACCATCCGAGATGGCCACCAGCGGGATCTTTGTCGAAAATTGGACCCTATATTCAAAGATCTTCTTCTCTGAAACTATTGGGTCAATTGGAACCATATTTGGTCACAATGCGTCCCATTAGTGCAACAAGGTACCAACTGCCTGTATAATCTATATACTGATGGTACTTTATTACAATAATGGAACGAATGGTCCTTATATGTCCCCTTGAGTTTTAAAAAAAGTGTCTGGCAAGTCCATATCATATCCAAGATTGCCGCCAGCGGGGAACGCGGTTTTAACATTGGACCCTATGGAAAACATTCAACGGTCTTTTTCTCTGAAACCGCTGAGCAACTGGACCCTAACTTTGTCACAAAAGTCCTTGTGTTGTCCCCTGTTCGAAATGTAGAAAAAAAGAATGGGAACGGGAAATAAGTCAAAGAGACAACGACCAAAAGGGGAGAAATAACAACTCAAAGCCGGCATACCATATTAAAGGTCTTTAATGAATGGTGAGGAAACCCCACACCAAAGTCTGGCAAGTCAGCATGTTATCTACGAGTGCTGCCAGCGGGGAACTTGTCACAAATTGGACAATATATGCAAAAATCTTATCCTCTGAAACAACTAGGCTAATTGGAACTAAATTTAGTCACTATGGTTCTTAGGAGGCCCCTCTTCAAAATGTGCTTGGCAAGTCCGCATTATATCCAAAATGGCCGCCAGCGGGGAACATGGTTTTAATATTGGACCTTATTGCAATGTATTGGGAACAATATTCAAAGATCTCCTCTGAAAGCACATGGCCAATTGGAATTATACTTGGGCAAAATAGTTCTTACTTTGTGCCATTCTTAAAAAACAACGGCAGTAGAATACCGAAGGAACAAAGCACAAGATTACACAAATCAAAGTCCAGAGACAAGGCAAAAGCAAGAACACCAAAAGACGGAAGACCAAAGACACCACATGCCTACAAAACACTCGAACGTTACATATACAACACAAAAAACTAAAGCACTAACAGTGTGAACTCTCAATAAACAAGAGTGACATCAGGTGCCCCGGAAGGGTAAGCATGTCCTGCTCAGTGAGGTATGTTTTGAAGGATTAAAATTAAAATGTGTCATCAAACTTTAAAATGAGACCCTCAAACATTGGAAGTATTTTGACTTTATGTGTCGGCCTTGGCCGAGGTGAGCGATGAAGCTCTTGAGAGCCTCTTGTTTTGCTGTCTGCTTCTCCGAATATATGTTTTAGTGACATGGTCTCTAATTCTATTACCCTGGAACATCGAGTTGCTAGTATATAGTTTTACCTGTATTTAATGAAAATTGACTGTCAGGAGGTGGCACAGAGCATAGTTTTTATGTATATAAAGACATACAATTAATGGCTTCCATTGAGATTAATATAAGGATCTATCATACCAAGAGAAATGATATTTACCGAGGCTTCAGCCGAGGTAAATATCATTCCTCTCAGAATGATAGATCCTTATATTAATTGAAATGTTAGTCATTCATTGTTTTATTATATGACATATTTTATTTGCATATTTTTTGTTTCTTTAAATTCAAATTTATATATAAGAATTATTTAGCTAATATTAATACATCTTTTCTCCAAGTATCAGACACAACAAAAATTAAATGTGAATATGTGTAAGCTACATATACACGTATACTGTAGAGAGTTGGTCTACAAACTATTTAAGAAACTTGACATTTACCTGAGCTAAATATACTTTTGGCTCCTTGCCAGCTGTTGGAAACTTACGATATCCTATGCTAAATATCGTATTGGCACATTGCCAGCATTAACCTGGACTACTTTTCATAGGTGATTATAATGTTTTGTCAAAAGTGGTTGCTAAGACTGTAGCCAATGAAAGACGTATGGCCATTAAGGCGTGAATTTTGTCCCTACATTAGGCCATTTTCAAAATGTGCCCAAATGTTGTCGAAAATCTAGTAGTAAGATGGTCCCTGTTAAGTGCTCTTCCTATGAATAAAACCAATTTATGCCACACTTGTATGTTTTCTGGCGTTTTAGCAGTCAAACATGGCCGTAAACTGCCTTTTGTGTCAATTTAAGCCATTTTAGACTGTTTTGGATGATAGAACTACCCGAAGGACACCGAGAACCAAAACCAATTTTTTGTTGCGACTGTATAAACAATTGTGCTTCCAAATGGCATTTAGTTTACTCTGGTTCTGGAGGACTGGTGCTATGCAACGAATTTTAACAAAAACCTACAAAAATTGTGGAAATCTACCCAAACTGTTTTCAAGTGGCAATTTCAGTAATTGAATCTTTAATCTAAAAGTATGAGAATGCATTTAAATTTAGTTTGTTTTAACAGTGTACATAATAGACGATCTGTTTATCCAGTTTTGGAGAAGATTTAATGCATTCGTAAAATCGGTATGCTGAATGAAATAATTTCACGGGAAAGTTGCCATACCTCTTTAAACAGAATAATCATTCATATAATAAAATATTTTGTGCGTATAATATAATATAATATCTATTATCATTTTGTGGGAAAAAATCATTAATAATGTGCCCGTTATATTTTTTCACAGACAAATCATTGATTTTGTGTACAAATACGTTTTGGGGAAAACATTAGGAAGACTCGCCGTGACGTCACAGACTCAAAAAGGTAAATTTGGTTGGTAAGAAATAGTAATAATTGATAAGGTAATAAAAATGTGTCATTTTCAATTCACTCTCGTACGCAATTGTTAATTGAGATATCTAGATAATTCCTTTTAATCGAAATTATTTAAAGTTTCACTTTTGCATGGTATTATTGTTTTAATATTTATTTTCAAGGTTTTATACGACCGCAAAAAAAATTTTGAGGTCGTATATTGGTATGGCGCTGTCATCGGCATCGCCGTCGTCATTGTCGTCGTTGTCTGTTACAGTAGACACTTTTGTTTTTGGTCAATAACCGAAGTTACATTTGATCAATCAAATGTTTAAAGTTTACACTTTTACATCATGGTATTATTGTTTTAATATATTAACAATGTTTTTATATGACCGAAAAAAATTTTTAGGTCGTATATTGGTATGGCGCTGTCGTCGTCGTCGTTGTAGTCGTTGTCTGTAGACGCTTATGGTTTTTGGTCAATAACTCAAGTTATATTTAATCAATTCTTATGAAATTTTAACACAATGATCCTCAGCACAAAAGGAAGGCTCGGAATGGTTTTGGTTATTTTAGCCCCTCCTGTTTTAAACAAAGGACCAAAAGGGTTAAATTTGGTGTGTCCGCATATGTGGCCGTAGAATCTTTATTATCTGTCGGAATTTGATGGGGTTTCTTTCAGTGTGCTCCTTAAAAATTTTCCAATCAGTGGTATGTATACGAAAAAGAAAGGAAATGGGGTAAATGTCAAGGAGACAACATCCCATATCCAGGTTAAAACGAACCAAAACAAAACATCTCAATGGATGTAAATGGATTTCACTTGGCATGTACCGTTCACGAGATAAATGGGTCCCACTTGGGGCGAATTTAAAAAAAAAAATTAGTCCGATTTCGATGCAGTTTTTTGCAATGGATTCCTTATGAAAAGTTGATACAGCGCTTTGATAACTGGTTTCCTTTCCAACCTATGAGGGGCCCAACGCGGCCAAAATTGCGAACATGCAAATAACCTAACATTTTTATTTTTATCTGATTTCAATGGGATTTTTTCTTTAGATTCCTCTCATTGTAGGCTTTCAGCAGAATATCAACAGATTTACCGTAGCTCTTACTGTTTTTAAGCTATAAGGGGTCAAGGGCCAAAAACTACAATTTTCAGAAATATGTGAAATCTTTATTTTACATCAGATTTTGATGGATTTTTTTCTTTGAATTCCTTTCATTGCAAGCTATCAGTAGTATGTCAACAGATTTGCCGTAGCTCTTACTGTTTTCCATCTATAAGGGGTCAAAGGGTCAAAACTACATTTTTTAGAAATATGTGAAATCTTTATTTTACATCAGATTTAGATGGGATTTTTTTCTTTGGATTCTTCTCCGTGCAAGCTTTAAGCAGCGTGTCAACAGATTTGATGTAGCTCTTACTGTTTCCGAGCTATAAAGGGTCAAAGGGGCCAAAATTGCGTTATCAGAAATATGTGAAATCTTTATTTTTCATCAGATTTTGATGGGATTTTTTTTCATCGGATTCCTCTCATTGTAAGCTTTCAAACAAATTTGACGTAGCTCTTATGGTTTCTGAGATATTAAGCGTTAAAGGGGCCAAAATTGCAATTATCAGAAATATGTGAAATCTTTATTTCTCATCAGATTTTCATGGGATTTTTCTTTGGATTCTTCTCATTGTAAGCTTTCAATAGATTTCCAGGTCAAAGGGGCCAAACTGCAATATTTTTGTACTATGTCAAAAGATTTTGGGTAGCTCTTACAGTTTCTTAGCTACAGGGTCAAAGGGGCTTACTTTTAGTTTTTCAAAATATGTAAAATCTTATATTTTTTATTGGATTTTGATTCTGATTCCTCTTATCATATAGTTTGAGTAATATGTTGACCAGTTAGACGTACCTCTTACCAATTCTGATGTTTAAAAGGAATTATTAGGAATAATTTTTTGTTTTTCTTAGATTGTCTGCAACTTATTACTGAGTCAAGCTATTTACTGTGTCCATTTAATTACTGTATCAAGCTGTTTACATGTTCAAATTTCAGTGTTCGACATGCTGCGGTCGTATCATGCTGCGCTTGGCGTAGCCCTTTACTGTAAAGTATTCAAATTTTGGCAATTTTGATACTTTTAAAACCACATAAAACATTTTATACAGGAAATTTTTTAATAGTAAATCGACAGAAAAAATATGAAAATCATGAAATTAATTTATCCAAAATCGGATTAATATTGCGTGCACATTATTTTTGCATAGAACATATTTAATTTTTTTGGATAAATTAACTTGAAAATTACATCATAAATCGTAGATATATTTAAATAACCTCTCGAACAGTTTTACACTTAATTAAATGACATTATTTGAAAATAAGGTACGTTACCCAACAAGTGTTCGTTGAATAGTCACTATATAAGAACTTAGTTATTTGTTCTCTGTCAACTCTTTCATAAGTCTTTGAGTGATTGATTTTTAATCTCACTGGAGATATATAATTTATCAAAAATCAAAGTTTACTACAATCTTGTTATTTTTTGTAGAAAATTGTCTCTTTGACACATTTCCCGTTTCCCTTCTTTTTTTCTAACTGATTCTTTGCAAATATTCTGTGTAAAAAAGGAACCTGATTGTTTCGTTATCTTTTTGTCTCACCTGCGACGAAAGTCACGGAAACGAGACATAGCGATCCAAATTCCGTCGTCGTCGGCGTCAACAATTGCATATTAAGTTTTTCAGAAGTTGAAAAGAATCATTTAATCTTTATAGAATTGTGTCAAAATTGGACAAAAGCTAGATAATGGTAAAAAAATTACCTCTAGCTAAAAAAATTGGATTTTTTTTCCGTATTTGGTTTTTTTTAAATGTTAACCCACAAATTAGTGAATAAAGTCATTAAATCATATTGGAATGTCATAAAAACTGGTCAGAAGCTAGAAAATGTTCTCAAAATTACCTCCAGATGAAAATTTTGAAATTTATTTTTTTTCATTTTTCCGTATTTTTTCCGTGTTAAAAAAAATTGAATGTTAACCCACAGATTAAAGTTTTTTAGAAGTTGAATAAAGTTATTAAATCTTATTGGAATTTATTGAAAAGTGGTCAAAACTTAGATGATGGTCAGAAAATTATCTCCAGCTGAAAAAATTGGAAATTTTTTTTGGTTTTTCCATATTTTTTGCTTATTTAGACTAAGTTTTTTATATAAATTTCAATGTTAATCCACAAATAAAAGTTCTTAAGAAAGTGAATTAAGTGTTTGTGTCTTAACAGAATTTCATTAAAATTGGACATTGCTGCAAATATGGAACAAGCTGTTGGAATTTTCATTGTGGTTCCAACTTCTGTAAATTTCCTAAAAATATCAAAGACCTATAATTTTTGAAATTTTTGCATATAATTTTGAAAATAAGGCAATTCTTTGATGCCAAGCATAATTTTAAACGCATAAGAAATAAAAAACAAGGTTCCAACATTGGTAAATTTCCTGGAACTGTCCAAGACATGCAATTTTTTGAAATTCTTCTTGGCAACCATGGTTTTTGAGTGAATTTGAAATAAACATTTTAACGAATAAAATTGCAAACATTTTGATTCCAATTTTCAATAACGGAATTGCAAAAATATTTGATTCCAATTTTGGTAAATTTCCTGAAACTCTTCAAAACATGCATTTTTTAATTCTTCTTTGCAACCATGGTTTTTAGTGAATTTGAAATAAACAAACATTTTAATGAATAAAATTGCAAAAATAAATTTTTATTCTGATTTTTTTTTATAAATTTCCTGGAACTCTCTTAGACCAATTAATTTTTGGAATTCTACCTAGCAACCATACCCTTTTCAAATATATTGATGAAAACAGTAATTTTCAATAATGGAGTTGCAAAAATATTTTATTCCAACATTGGTAAATTTCCTGAAACTGTCCAAGACATGGCAAAATTTTGCGGTTGTATTATGGTATGGCGCTGGCGTCGGCGTTGGCGTCGGCGGACAGCATAACTTTGGTCCTAGTGAACGGATTGTTATCAAATTTTAGTATGATGTTTGTTGGCACAAGGTTAAGCTCGGGTTATAATTTTGCGTTCCCTGCCCCACCCGTTTTGAAAGAGAGGCAAAAAAGGGGCCAAACAGGAGTTAAATTAGGTATTTTCGAGTCTGTGGACAGCATAACTTTGGTTCTAGTAGACGGATTGTTTTCAAATTTTAGTATGATGTTTCTTGGAACATTCTTGAGAAGCGTTTTCTTCAGTTTTTGGCCCCACCAATTTTAGAATTAGGGGCCAAAAAGGGTTAAATTGGGTGTTTGTACAAATTTGACTGTAGAATGTTTAGTATTTATCAGATTTTAATGGCGTTTCTTTCAGTTAACTCCTTAGAAAATTTCCAATCTAAAGTATGCCAACGGATTTCATGTTGCATATACCGTTCACGAGAAAAATGGGCCCAAAAGGGGCAAATTTCAAAAATTTTAACTTTTTTATTTGTATTCCGATTTGATGCAGTTTTTTTGCAATGGATTCCTCATTTCAAATTAACATAGCCCTGTACCATCAGATTTTGTACAACTTGTATCCTTTCCAAGCTATGAGGGGCCCGAACGGGACCAAAATTGCAAACATGCGGATTACTAAAATGTTTATTTTTCATCTGATTTCAATAGGATTTCTTTCTTTAGATTCCTTTCATTGTAGGCTTTCAGCAATGTGTCAACAGATTTGGCACAGCTCTTACTGTTTCTGAGTTATAAGGGGTCAAATGGGCCAAAATCGCAATTTCTAGAAATATATGAAATCTTTATTTTACATCAGATTTTGATTGGATTTTTTTCTTTGGATTCCTTTCATTGCAAGCTTTCAAAAGAATGCAAACAGATTTGATGTAGCTCTTACAGTTTCCGAGCTATAAGGGGTCTAAGGAGCCAAAATTGCAATTATCAGAAATATGCGAAATCTTTATTTTTCATCAGATTTTGATGGGATTTTTTTCTTGTGATTATTCTCATTGTAAGCTTTCAGCAGTACGGCAATAGATTAACGTTGCTCTTACAGTTTCCAAGCTATAAGGGGTCAAAGGGGCCATATTGCAATATTTCAAAATATGTGAAATCTTTCTTTTTCATTGGATTTAAATCCGAGTTTTTTCCGTGAATTTGAAATAAACAAACATTTTAATGAAGAAAATTGCAAAAAAAATTAATTCTGATTTTTGGTAAATTTCCTGGAACTCTCTTAGACCTATTAATTTTTGGAATTCTACCTAGCAACCATACTTTTTAAAAAATATATTGATGAAAACTGTAATTATCATTAATGGAATTGCAAAAATATTTGATTCCAATTTTGGTAACTCTTCAACATCTGTTATTTTGTTGGAATTTTGCCTAGCAACCATAGCAACAGTCATTTTCAATAACTAAATTGCAAAAATATTTGTTTCCAATTTTGGTAAATTCCTGAAACTCTTAAAGGCCAGTTATTTTTGATGTTCGTTCTAAACACCTTAGCTATCGGTTCAGTATGAATTGGATAAAAATGGATGTTGCTGGGCGGGAAGCTTTTAAACAGGTTAAAAATTCTACTTATAAAATTGTAAATAATATAGTAAACTTACTGAATAATCTGGTAGAACGTTACATACTATTGTCCTGAAATGGTAAAAATGTTTGAACATAGCTTTAAGAGGGATTGGAGGTACTAAAAGGCTTTAAAGTGATGGCGGATTGAAACTAAAAAGGAGGTGTCGAATAGGCTTGAATATACAGTTCGAGACGTTTATAATACACCCAAACCCATTTTAATTACTACTTTGCTGTTATCAAACTTATCAAATTTCCTGTATTGAGAAATTAAGCGATTATCGAGTACATTATTAAAACAAAAAATAGGGCCTATTTGTGTCACGCGTAGGAATATAAAAAATTTTAAAAAATATCAAGATAATCTTTTAAGATGTCAAAATGGTTTCTTTATGAAAGTTGTTGCACATTTGATAGGTCAACTGTCCGATCTTCACGCAGTCATTTCTGTACAAACCCGAATGTAACATTCCACGTGTACAGTCAATCTTGATCAGCCGCTAGAGGGCTCAGAATGTTGTTTGTTTACATTTTCGATTTGTTTTGATTTGGCAAACGGCACACATACCAGTATATGTCTCTGCTGTGATTACGCCGTAATCAGAAAAGGGAGATGTTGGACTGAGTGAAGGATTCTTGATTATGCCAAATTTGCACTCGATGCGCATGTACGTTGCGTGTGGATATAAATAAACACGACCGAGAAACACGATGCATGTAGGTAGTTTTATTTTCTCTGCTCATTTTACTTGTCTGAACTTTATAATTATTATTAAATTTGTCAATCCATGTTCAAAATTCGTCTTGCATCAATGGGGAGTTGCATTTTAAAAATGTACATAAAGAGTGTACATTAAGAGTGGCCGTTTCTGTCTCAAACATTTGGATATCATCTGCATCTGCAGGAAAATATTTAGGTGTATCAATATTCAACATTTCTACAGAATTAAAAAGGTTAATAATTCATAATTCATATCCCTAAAACAACGCTCATAATTTAGCAAGTTGTCATACTCCTAACAAATCTTGCTCAATATGATATCATATTTTGACTGCACAGTGGAGTGCATAAGATAGAAATTAGGTGAATTATTCAAGGTGTCTGCAGCGTATAGAATTTTGTGAAAATTTCTTTGTAGAAACATAATTGTATTTTTGTTAACAATATAAAATAAAACTTTGGGGTTACCTTGCATTTAAACGCAAAAATGAAATTAAAAATTGAAGCAATATTTTACAAAGAAATGATAGGAAAAATGTTTATATGAAAGGATAGCTGTAAAAATCTATTATAGATTTTATACCCCCACTCTATAGAGAGGGGGGTATACTGCATTCAGCTTGTCCGTCCGTTCGTCCGTTCGTCCGTGTGTCCAAAAAATTTTTTTTCGTCGTATTTTTCTCAGCTTCTACAAGAGGGATTGATCTCCAAATTGGTATGCAGCCTTAATATGGTTAGTTAAAAGGAATGTCCTATTTTGAGTCTTGTCGGATGTGTACTTCCTGTTTGACGAAATGTGGACTTTGTTGCGAAATGTACTGAAAATATGAATTTTCGTCGCATTTTTCTCAGGTTCTACAAGAGGGATTGATTTCAAAATTGGTATGCAGCCTTAATATGGTTAGTTGTAAGGAACGTCTTATTTTGAGTTCTTTCGGATTAGTACTTCCTGTTTGACGAAATGTGGACTTTGTTACGAAATGTAGTGAAAACATAAATTTTTCGTCGCATTTTTCTCAGCTTCTACAAGAGAGATTGATTTTAAAATTGGTGTGCAGCCTCTAACTGATTAGTTGTAAGGAACGTCCTATTTTGTGTTATGTCAGATTCATACTTCCTGTTTGACGAAAATTGGACTTAATTACGAAATTTAGTGAAAACATGAATTTTACATCAAGGGATCAATGAGTGGGGGTATACTTGGTTGCCATTCGGCGACAGCTCTTGTTGTTCATACTTTTTATCTGTTTTGATATCATTATATAGTTTACATATAAAAAATAAAAATTAGGGGTCATCATTAACGTTGAAATTAGAGAGATAAATTGCAAAATGTTAATTTCTCTATAATGATATCCATATGATAATAATAATAATATTTATTCAGGCAAGTGCATACAGTCATATCATGTACACATAAAACAATATATAAAACAATGCTAAGCAATGAATAGTTTTAAAAGTATATATATTGTAATATTGAACGCATAGGATAACCCATAAAGTCATAAAAGACTTAATTCCAATGGGGTCCTTGTTAATAATTACAAAAAAATACCTAAAAGTCTACTCATATGTCCTATAAGCACATACAAATAAACCTAAATGATCAAGTATTAAACAAAAATGGAGGAATAATACCACTGAGTCACCTTAACTTCAACACATACGAACACTTTCAGCTCTTATGGAGCTTCGATTTGGAATACAGAAAGTATATAAATGTTAGTATTGTCCTGATTATAATGTTACCTTACTGAGCAGGCGAGACACATGGTTCTGAGGAACCTTTACGAATTATTTCTATTAGCTGTTACTGGTATTTCGGTTAATGAACTTTACTTTTTTCGGTTTGATGCACTGAAGAAACATAACTTGTCGAAATGTCCATCTGCAGGAACAAATGAACTTTAAATTAATTTGGTATTATGTTTTCTCTTGAAATTCGTTGACTATGAATTCAAACTTTCCTGGCTTAATTATTATTTTAAATCTGTTGGTAAGGCATCCGTGTGTTATAGACACAAATTTGCAGTTAACTGTAAATTTGCTGACGCATTTTTTGTTATTTATCAATGTTCAGTATCATGGATACCATTCTTTCTCTTTCAGGTTCTTCAATGGCGACACAGATGAATTGTGATCCTTGTTCAGAGGACAGCAAATATTTACCAGCAATACGATATTGTACTGATTGTGAAGAGAGACTGTGTAAAGAATGTGTAGAATTCCACTGCCGCCAAAAAACTTTAAAATTACACCACTTAATTAATTTAGCGTCTACGGGAAACAAAATACCTCCTTCAGTAAAGAAATTTTGCGAGATTCATCCCGATTCTTTACTTGATTTTTATTGCACACAACACGATACTCCATGTTGTAGAGAGTGTATGCCAATCAACCATCGAAGCTGTGACAAAGTCATTCCGTTAGAAAAAGCGTCTAAAAATGTGAAACATTCGGCTTTGCTTTTTGATACGGTTGAAGATTTGAATTGCTTAACTGAGACCGTTCAGCAATTACTAAAAGATCGTGAAAAGAATCAGAAATCCTTAGTTGAAATTAAATCATCAATCAGACAGAAAATTGGCACGGCTAAATTTCGACTTCTCAAACAAATCGATGACCTGGAAAAAAACTTGCTTACACAACTGTCTTCAATTGAAGAGAAGAACGAAACAAAAGTTAAAAATCAGAGAATTGAGATTTGTAAGTTAGAGTCCCGTTTGATGAAGAATAAGCAGGAACTTGATTTTCTGAAAGAACATGGTTCAGATGTACATCTATATTTAGCTTTGCGTCAACTTGTCAGTGATAACAAAAAAATGGAGACCGACATCATCTGTTGAAGAAATCAGTATAAAGTTTGATGAGATTCGTGAAATTAATATTAAGTCAATTGGATCCATCCAAGAAATCACAAAGCCTTGCACTGTTCAATACAAACTACAGAGGTCATCACACGCTCAAAAAAGGCAGGATGTAGTTAAGTTATTGACTGTGTTTGAAAATGTCGGAGATTTAACCTTGAAGTCTGATGTAAAGTACAATATTACAGATATAGCAGTAAATGTTGATAACAAATTACTTCTTACTAATTTTCATGGCGATTATAGAAAAGTATATATATACAGAGACTGTAAGGACTATGAAAGTGAAATTCAATGTTCCAGTCGTCCCTATTGTATTACCGTGATACCTGATTCAGATACAGCAGTAGTTACTTTACCGTTGCAGAAGTCTATACAGTTCATCAATACAACAAACCTGACAAAGGGAGACAAAGTACAACTAGGATTTTACTGCCATGGTATAACTGCTACAAAGGACACCATTTTTGTTGGTGGGGAAGGGTTCGTTCACATATTAGACAGACATGGATCAAAGATAACAGAATTAACAGTAGGTGAATCTGACATTTACTCCATACGTTACGATAAAGTAAATGACCGACTTCTGTGTAGATACCTTGACGGTATGTGTTGTGTGACATTAGACGGAAAACCTGTATACCAGTACCAAGTATCGGGTCAAGCAGGATTAGCAGTGGATCAACAAGGACACGTGTACCTAAGTCATCGTCCGAACGAAATACATCGATTGTCGTCTGATGGAAAATTCCGTGATGTTATACTGACCACATGCCATGGAATAAACAATCCGTATGCCATATCATTTAACAACAATTTCACAAAGATTTTTGTTGTAAATAATTTCAAATCAGTTTTTGTTTTCAGTTGTGTATAACTTTATTCAGAAAACTATGAAGAATAATAGGTATATACTAAAACACTAAACATGTTAGTCTATCAGCTAGCTCCTGAATTTTTTTTTTTTGCTGGATACCCCGGTATACAGCATTCTTTCCTTCCAAATCTGTTCAGCTATACTAGATCTTTAATTTTTCGGATGTTATACTCTCCTGAATCTGCCGAAAATAGGTACAACAAGGGGCTCTTTAAGGACACCTAACTATTAACAAAGCCTTTAAGGGTCACATTTTTACGTTAAAGATCATAGTCTACCTTCATTTAGATATGTTGCAAATACATTACTTTTAACTAAAATTATGTGAGAAAAAAAGTTCACTATCAAAGAAAACTGACGAGCTGACCTACTTTTAAACAAGGGAAATAACTTCAATTAATTCAAATGTCATATTTTGTTACGCCTGGAGAACGCCTTCTTGACGGTTGATGTTTAAGATTTTATGCAGACATATAAAACCAAATAAGTTCTATTTCTACATTTATCCAGACAAAAATGATATCACAATACAACTACAAAATAAGACAAAAGGCACATAACTCAAATCCTCCATTCATACCAACCTAAAAGAACATACACCATGGATGCATACTGAACACATAACTACGAAAGCGTATCGATGCCACACGAAGAAAAGATATCTCGAAATTATGAGATGATATCTCATAATTATGAGAGCACATCCTATAATTATGAGATATTATTTCATAATTATGAGATAGTATGTCATCATTATGAGATGATAAGTCATAATAATGAGATACAAAATATCTCATAATTTGATGAATTATCTCATAATAACGAGATAATTATCTTATAATCATGAGATGTTATCTCATAATTCTATACTTGTTCCTAATTATGAGATACTAGTTCACAATTATGAGATCTTATCTAATAATCATGAGATATTATTTCATAATTACGAGATAGTATCTAATAATTTTGAGTTAATAAGTCACATTTATGAGATAATCTTATAATTTTGATATAATTATCTCATAATTATGAGATAATAATCTCATAATGATGGGATATTATCTCTTAATTATGAAATGATATCTCATAATTATGAGATAATATCTCATAATTATTAAAAAGTATCTCATAATTATGAAATAACATCTCATAATTATGATATAAATATCTTATAATAATGAGATATTTCTCGTGATTACGAGATTTTTTTTTCTTTATGTGGCATCAATTCCCCTCCGTACATAACAGTTTACTAAACAAATATTTCAATTTTTAAGGCAGGTTCTCTGCCTTCTAGCTGTCGGGTGAAGTCATCTTGAAAAAAGTCTGTTTCAACCAGACTCTTACAATAAGGAGACTACTTTGTATGAAAAGAATCGGAATGATCCAGACTATCGTTAAAAACGCGTACGGTTTACCAGTTATTCATACGAAGGCACAAAAAATAATCCATTCATGTGGCGATACAGTGTCCATTTCATGATCAACTACATCGTTTTATGTGTTTATTGTATTTATTTAATATCTTTTAAGAGATACTTTGCTTTTTTAATCTCAGAGCACTTAAACTGACATTCGAAATTCACGATTCGGTTCATTCATAAAAAAAATCCTGTGGCGCTCAGTTTTTATGAATGGATACATAGTAACTTCTAGTTTCGCTGCTGTAACCAGAGTTGTTAACCCTCCCGGCCTCACCGTGAGGCTACCGGTTTCGGCAGCCGGTCTCGCGTCTACCGATATGCATCTGAAAGCTCCCGATATTAAAATTTTCTCTCAAAAATATTTTTCCGTTACACCGGAAGTAAATATTGGCTGTTCCAATCACACCCTGCGAGGTAAACAAAGGCCCCGCCTAACGAGATTAGGCGAGAACACGAATCAGCTGTGTATTAACGACAAAATGGTGTCGCCTCCACGAGAAGGGTAGATACAATTCAAAATTCCAAAATAAATGGATAAAAGAGATGGTCTTTTTGAGAAAGAGTGATAAATATATACACGCAGTGTTTCTGTTGTGTGGCATAACCTTTGCCTTAGTGCACGGAGGATGAAATGACGTTGTTCGCCATAGAGAAACAGAGGGACACAAACGTAGTGCTCGACTTCGGACTCAAAATGCTGAAATTCTGTTTACATTATTCACAGTAACTTCGGTGTTTTGTTATTTGTAGCTGAGCACAACCTACCATTCTCAGTAGCTTGCACTGATGAGACATAAGTTGTCGAAATGCCCATATGTAGATAGTAAATTTACAGTGACTTCGTTATTTAGTTATTTAATCATATGCAAAAATAATGAAACTTAAGAACTAGATGACTTGACAGAGGAAGTGACAAAACATTAATTAAGCCACCGAGTGTTACACTTGTACTCGGGCTTGTACTTTGGAATACTTACATGTACCTGGGACTAATATATTGATATATTAGTCCCAGCATGTACGTATACCAACAAAGAGGAGCAAGACAATGAAATGTAAATAAATAGAGTTTTAAATAAACTTTCCCTTTCTTAGCAGCAATATACCTACCTCTCCAGCCTATGGAGTGTACATTTCACAGTTGATTCGTTACTGTCGAGCTTGTAGTTTGTACAGTGATTTTTTGAACAGAGCAAAAACACTGTCCCAAAAGCTGCTTAGTCAGGGATTTGTTCAACCTTTGTTAATTTCATCCCTCAAGAAATTCTATGGCCGTCACCATAGCATCATTGAAAGATATGACGTGTCAGTATCCCAAATGAAAGTGGACATTTTCAGCTAGATTCACGTCTTCCCGGATTTGACTACCGACTTTTGACATTTTCCCGGATTGAATCACTCATAGTGTGACGGGTGCTGTTAACAGAGCAGGACATGCTTACCCTTCCGGAGCACCTGATGTCACTCTCAGTTTCACTGGAGTTTACACTGTGAGTGCCTTTGTTCTGAATGTTGTGGTTTCTGGTTCTGTTCTGTCTGGCGTCATTGTTTTTGTGTCTAACGTCATTGATTTCTGTGTTCTCGTTTTTGCCCTGTCTTTGGACTTCGATTTTTGTGAATATCACCCCTTTGTTCCTTCGGTATTCTACTGCCGTTGTTGCCAACAACCCATATAAAAACTGAAAAGACAACCTAAACCGGGAAGGAAAATTTCGGATTTTAATTCTTGAAAAAATTAAGTGTCAAGATTTCAGCAAAACAGTAATAATTACAGAACTTCTGGAATACCCAGAAACCTGCCTTAACAGCATTCCATGCTTTGATTTTACTGTAGATTATACTTTTCCAGTCCCAATTAAACTTGCACTCAATTGCCATTTGAATATTATAAGGTTATAAGTACAAATGTATTACACTTAAAGACAATGACGTGAAATTTTTAAACAACGGCAATAGAATACCGAAGGAACAAGGGAAGTGATGATCACAAAAATCAAAGTACAAAGACTGTTGAGAATATTGGATTGATTGATTGATTAGTTAGAGTTTAACGTCCAATGAGCAATATTTCAGCTATATCAGGACGAGAACAAGTTAATCAATTCAAAAAATTGAAAGTATCAGAAGAAAGAAATAAAGGTGGAAGGGACCACCTGGACAACGACTTTTGACTGCCACTGGAAAATTGGAGAAATGGGTAGGGGCAGGAAATTTAGCCTTCCATACGACACCCAGTGCGTCTGCTCTCTTAAGAGAAATATAGAAGGGGTCTTTATACTGCATGGAGCGTGGCGTTTCTCCACACAGTTTGGCTACAATGGTTCGCGGTCAGGCTTTCCGTATTATGACCTGACTACCCCGCATAGACAGGGCATTCCCCTATCCACCACCTGGGGACGCGCCCGGCAGCTCTGTAGCCGAAGCCCCTGAAAACCGATTCAGGTGCCGGGGAGAATATTGGATAGTACATTATTTACGCGGGCACATCTTTGTAACGTCTTAGCGTTACCGCACTCAATTGTTAACGTCAGTGTTTCTATGTGTTGTATCTATGTAACGTAAAAGGTCTGTCCTCCATTAAACGTTGTTGTATGTAGATACAGTTTATTTCTAATCGAATCTAATCCACAAAATTGGTCCCGCGAGGCGGATATAATGGAACCTTCAACGAGATTTAAGAAAGTGAGAGCTGGGAATCGTACTGCAGTTACGAAATTCTTCAGGAAATTGGAAGAAATGAACATTGATTATATGAACATTGATGCCACTAATCCGATCATCGAAGCTATTGAGAGAAAACAAAGTGCTATCCTTTAACTGGATGATTGATTGATTAGTTAGAGTTTAACGTCCAAAGAGCAATATTTCAGCTATATCAGGACGAGAACAAGTTAATCAATTCAAAAATTGAAAGTATCAGAAGAAAGAAATAAAGGTGGAAGGGACAACCTGGGCAACGACTTTTGACTGCCACTGGAAAATTGGAGAAATGGGTAGGGGCAGGAAATTTAGCCTTCCATACGACACCCAGTGCGTCTACTCTCTTTAGAGAAATATAGAAGGGGTCTTTATACTGCATGGAGCGTGGCGTTTCTCGACACAGTTTGGCTACAATGGTTCGCGGTCAGGCTTTCCGTATTATGACCTGACTACCCCGCATAGACAGGGCATTCCCCTATCCACCACCTGGGGACGCGCCCGGCAGCTCTGTAGCCGAAGCCCCTGAAAACCGATTCAGGTGCCGGGTTTAACTGGATGAACAGATATTGGAAAATACCGCTGAGGAAAACATAGAAGATGAAATCACGCAGACAGAGGAGTACAACTTGGAGTTGGTTATGAATTTACGGAAGTATAAGAAACTTATTCAAAAGTCAGGAGAGGTAACATCGCATACTACACACACTGTCACAGAATTACCGCAAGCCCACCCTGAACCATACCCTGTTTCTAGATCTGTGGCAGGACCCTCTCGAATCGACCATTTAGTCTCCGATACCAGCCCAGAGAACACATGTGACTTTATTCCTACCGTATCGCATACAACATCACTCTCTAGCCAGAACCACCGCTTACCCAAACTTTCACTACCGACGTTTTCTGGTGATATTCTTGATTGGCCGCATTTTTGGGAATCGTTCGCATCAACTATACATGAAAACCACACCTTGACAGATATCCAGAAATTCACGTATCTACAGTCACTTCTACAGTTAGACGCGTTAGATATTATTGATGGCCTTAATCTATCTAGCACAAATTATCAAGTAGCACTTGAACTTTTACAAAGTCGCTATGGACAAAAACACAAGATCAAAAACGCCTACATGAGATCACTCTTAGATTTAGAACCACCGATTAACACATTAGAGAGCTTGCGCAAATTCTTTGACAAATCAGAAGCTTATATCCGAGGTCTAGAGTCACTTGGACAAAATCAGGATAACTTTGGTGAATTACTTATTCCCGTTATGGGGACAAATGCAGTTTACCGGTCGGTAAAAATGGCGCCAAAACGAAGGCCACAGGCTTTATATATATGAGGCTACGCGAAGCGGGGGCCGAAATCGCTTCAGAGCGATTCTAGAGCCTAAAAACCCTAAAAAATGGATTCTTTGAGTATTTTTATGGTTAAAAACCGTGTTTTAACACGAGTTTTTAACTGGATATTTCGACAGCAGCTCTATTCCTCAGGTAAGTTAACCAGGAAATGAACCGGAAATAAAGAATTTGGTAAGTAGGCGGGCACGTGACGTGACGTCACATATGGGCGTTTTGACATGAAAATTTGACAGTTTGTCAACAAAAGCACGTTGGTTTGTTGTTATATATGCCGATTGTGTACGACGAATTAGCCGATATTTGTAGAGATCGCGATAGACTTATAACTTGGCTTAGACAGAAGGAATTATTGGGAGATTTTTCTTGTGTTTGTGATTCCTGTTATGTAGGTAATGTTTATGTGAGGACAGACAAATCATACAGTAAAGACCAAGTAGTATGGAGATGCTCTAATGGAAATTGTAACAAGAAAACATCTATTCGCGAAGGTAGTTGGTTTTCTGGATCTCATTTACAACTTGATCAAATTTTAAAATTGACATATTACTGGGTATACAAATGTTCCAATGAATTTGTTACAAGAGAGTTAAAAATCGGCAGTGAACATACAATCTGTGACTGGTATGATTTTGCTAGGTTAGTGTGTTTAAAGATTTTTGAACAAGACAGTGAACAAATAGGAGGGTTAGGTACAGAAGTTGAAATAGACGAATCGAAATTTGGGAAGAGAAAGTATCACCGAGGAAAACGAGTAGATGGTGTATGGGTTTTCGGGGGCATTGAAAGACAAAGTAAAAAGTGTTTTTTCCAGGTCGTAGAGGACAGGTCTGCTGCTACTCTTATTCCCATTATTATTAAAAACGTCAAACCAGGGACCCAAATTTTGAGTGATTGTTGGAAATCATATAGTACACTCAAGGACGAGGGATACACACATTTAACCGTTAATCATTCAGTGGAATTCAAGAACAAAGAAACTGGTGCTTACACAAATTTGATCGAGTCGACGTGGAACGCAGTTAAAAAATCTCTACCAAGAACTGGTACACAGAAACAAATGTATCATGGTTATCTTATGGAATACAGTGTAAGGAAAAAGTACATTAATGACAAAGAGGACAAATTCTTTGCACACCTTGAGCTTGTAAAACGTGTTTATCCTGTGAAAAAGAGAGAAGTTTTTGCACCTTTGCCGGTTTCAATAAATCCGTTGTGGAACACTGATTTAAATGCAAGTCTTGATGATTTTCAACAATGAAGGTAAGTCATTTTGTTTTACTTTTAATTTCATCCATGCTTAAATACAACGCTCCATGGGTTCTCAAGCCTCAAACGCCGGCGTCGAAGCCTTGGCTTCTTTTGTTTTAGCGGCGGTCATTTTAATACAGCCCAATAAAAACCACGCCCCCTAGCAACGGATTTGACATGCGCACAAATGTAGAAAAAGATGGCGGCGACCGACCGGTAAAATGCAATCTACCCCCGTTATGCTTGGTAAACTTCCTATGTCCGTTAAGAGTAACATAACTCGTGAGAATGGTAATGACGACTGGTCTCTTAACAACTTACGGAAAGCTATTAGGAAAGAAATATCTATACAAGATGCATGTACAGAAGTGTCCCATGGTAGTAGCATTCCTACCGCTAGTTTTCACGCTGGAATCGGAAATAGAAACAACAATCGGAACGAAAAACAAAGCATTAAACCAAAAATGAACATCCATGAGAAAAATAATGTAAAGAATTGTATTTACTGTGATGAATCTCACTATTCCGGTGAATGTACCAAAGTAACAGAATGTCAAAAACGTTGGGATATCGTTAAGAGGAAAGGACTTTGTTTTAACTGCCTAGGAAACCACAAATCTGGACAATATAAATCAAACAAGACCTGTCGTAAATGCAATCGTAGACACCACACTAGTCTTTGCAATAAATCTAGTACACATCAGCATGAAACAACTTCCGCTCTGACCCAGAGAAACGATAATGCGCCGATTCTTCATTCAAGTACCTATACTTCAGCCGTAGAGCAGAATTCAACTGTATTTCTGAAAACCGATGTTGCACCCGTGTGGTCTCAAACCCAGTGTAATGATGCTAACATTCTCTTTGATGAAGGAGCACAACGCTCATTTATAACCCAAGACCTAGCCAACAAACTGAAGTTGAAACCTACTGGAAAGGAAATTCTTAATATTTCCGCCTTCGGAAATTCGGACAAGACAGTGCGACACATGAGTAGAGCTGCCGTTTATTTACAAGCAGATTCAGGTGAAAACATTCCATTATCAGTGCTGAATCATATGTTGAATATACTTACTGACCACAAGTATGTAGAACACGATATTGAGAAGTTTTGGAAGCTAGAATCACTTGGTATCCATGACGAGGACAAATTATCAACGGAAAAACATAACATCTCTAGATTTGCATCTGATTCGATATCATTTGATGAGGGTAGATACGTCGCTAAACTTCCATGGATTGAAGACTGTCAAGTACTTCCGACAAATGAGACGATTGTTCGTAAACGGACCGAGCGAGTCGTATCCAGACTAAGTAACGAACCCGAGTTATTGCAAGTTTATGGTAACATAATAACAGAACAGGAGAAACGTGGCTTTATTGAAAAGGTGGAAGAAAACCAGGAAACTACACCGGAACGCATACACTATATTCCACACCATCCTGTCAAGAAGGACTCTACTACAACACCTATAAGAATAGTGTATGACTGCAGCTGTAAAGAGAACTCTAGAAGTCCAAGTCTAAACGATTGTCTACATTCTTACCCGCCAATTACCCAAGACTTGACCGAAATACTTACACGATTTCGCACACAAAGATATACAATCACTACTGAGATCGAGAAAGCCTTTTTACAGGTTGGACTACACCCAAAGGATAGAGATGTTACACGCTTTTATTGGCTCAGCGACCCATCAGATGTCCATAGTGCGTTCACAACATATCGATTTAAATCAATCTTGTTTGGAGCTACATGTTCCCCATTCATTTTGAATGCCACATTGCTAAGACATTTTGAATGTAATCCGTGTCCAACAGCTACCCGACTTACCCAAGATTTATATGTCGATAATGTATTAAGTAGTTTTGCAACTGAAACTGAGGTGCTTAAATTTTATAGATGTTCAAGACACATATTATTGGAAGGAGGATTCAATCTTAGATCATGGAATTCAAATTCGACTAAACTAAGAGAAATTGCAAGTAATGAGAATGTCTTAGATGAAGACCGTGAGGTGAAAATCTTAGGCCTACGTTGGAATGTCACCGAAGATAAACTTCTTTTTCCGAAAATTGAACTTGACGCATGCAAATCGAACTTGACAAAACGAGAAATTCTCCGTCAGTCTTCAAGAATCTTTGATCCGCTTGGCATTTTAAGTCCAGTGACAGTGAAAGCTAAAATTCTTATGCAGTTATTATGGAAGCGAAATTTCGACTGGGATGAGTGCTTACCACATGATATTTCAGATCAATGGACCACGCTAATTGAAGATCTTAAAAATGCAACTTCACTGAAATTACCGAGATTATTGAATGACAACGGCGTGTCAGCAGAGAAAGGAACCTTACACGTTTTCACTGACTC
>MJUU01036590.1:5524-28587 GCA_002080025.1 Modiolus philippinarum | reverse complement strand
TAATTTTCCATGTTAAAGTTTACTTTCCGCGGCCCGGAGTATGTTGAGAATATTGGATAGTACATTATTTACGCGGGCACATCTTTGTAACGTCTTAGCGTTACCGCACTCAATTGTTAACGTCAGTGTTTCAATGTGTTGTATCTATGTAACGTAAAAGGTCTGTCCTCCATTAAACGTTGTTGTGTGTAGATACAGTTTATTTCTAATCGAATCTAATCCACAAAAAGACAATATCGCAAAAACGGCAACACAGAAAAACAAGACAAAACAAGGACGTGAGACAGCCACGTCGCACGGAAACTTAAATTATGATGAAATTGTAAATTTTCCGTAGAGTTAATCGATTTTGAATGGTTTTATGCCCCCCAATCGCCCCCCCCCCCCCCCCCCCCCCCCCCCCCGTGAATCGACGATTCGGGGGGGCATATTGTTTTTGGTCTGTCTGTCTGTTTGTTTGTCTGTTTGACCACAAAAAACTTTAACATTGGGTTTATCTTTTGAATGGTAAGTGATAGGGCTCTCATATTTTGCATGCATGTGTATTCCTTGTGGCAAGACCTTTCACACGATACTAAAATTTTGGTCCTTGTGACCTTGACATATGAAGGACTTTTTGAAAAAAATATTAAACTTTAACATTGGGTATATCTTTTGAATGGTAAGTGATATGGCTTTCATATTTTATATGTGCATTCCTTGTGGCAAGACCTTTCAATTGGTACCAGAATAGTTGACCTTGTGACCTTAACCTTGAACAACTGCATAAAAACGTTACTTTAACATTGAGCATATCTCTTGAATGGTAAGTGATAGGGCTTTCATAGTTTGCATGTGTATTCCTTGTGGAGACCTTTCAGTTGGTACTAGAATATTTGACTTTGTGACCTTGACCTTGGCATGTGACTGCCCGGTAAAATTTCACAAGAAAAATGAAATTATATTTTGTTCATTTATATATATAGAAATTAAACTCATTAATGATGAAATGTTTCTTGATATCTCTAGAATTTTTTTGTAAAAATAGATTCTTTAAATCATTTAGCATATTTAGCTAGGCTATGGAATAGCCTAGCTATATAGATAGTTCTTTGGGGAAAGTGAAGAGTACGCTTGCGTAGTGAGGAAAACGCATGAGCAGAAGACTATTGACCAATAGGAATTTCAGATTTTTGAAAATGAAAATGGCGTCCAGTTTCGTCCTGATAAAACGGGGCGGGGTTTAATTTTTTCTGTTTCCTTGTGGAAGTTGAAAAGTATTATAAACATTTACTATAGGTGGAACAGGGAACAGGTTTGTAGGGGATGATGGGATTGGTATTGCAATATCGCTTAGCCAGATATATAAATATAGATATGATAAAAAGAACAGTAATGTATAAATTTAAAACCAGAGGTTAAAAATAAAGATGAGGTATTGTGCAATAAACAATAAAATACAAATACTATAAAAGACTTTTCAATTGTGTTAAACAAAGCGTGATTGTAGTTTGTGGAGATACTTAGGCAATGGAGAACGAAAGGTGGAAAGAGATAGAATTCAATTTTTTTTTTTGCGGAAGAATAAAGAGCTACCGGTGTTTTTTTGTGTGTGCTGTAAAAGGGTTATTATTGTATCAATCACATTAAATTAAGCAAGTACTAACTAGGTGCATATCTATTTGTTGTCAACATGCTGTGGTCATAGCATGCTGCGCTAGAAAAACCCCTCAGTTACATTAGTTGTAAGGATTGTCTGTGAAACCTGAAGCCATAGTTGAAGTATTAAATGCTCAGAATTACTAGAAACCTTTTACACAAATGCACTGCTTCAATACATGTATACATTTTAGTTAATTAAGTTTGTCTCTGTTGAGGGATAAAAGATAAAAAAAGCAACACCCTAGGAGAATGCAAAAAAAAAAACAAACAAACAAACAAAAGCACGAAACCACTTTGAGTTGCTGTTGGCAAAAAATGAGAGGTTTGATCGAATCAGTGACTGTTTTATCACATGTGCAGACCAATAGAAGAAATTACATAGAAGTACCGAGAAAGGCTTACTTCAAGTATTGATTTGAGTATACAAATACATCATAAGCCACCACACCCTTGTCAATCAAACTCGCAATTTTCTATCCAAGGCTATTCCATAGCCTAGCGTATCGTTTTTATTTCATAAAAACCATTATCCGATTTATATCATCCACTTATGTTTATAAAGTCCCCTCGTGTTTTCTAGTTTCTTCATTTATTCACTTTCGTTTTACAGGTATTTATATATGTATTATATATATATCAATGATGAGGGATGTTACTAAAATATCTATTATTTCATTTCTTCTCTTCTGTATATTCCTCCACCTTTGGGGAACCAGTATTGATGATCCCTGGTGTAATCAAAGTACTGATAACACTGATAGACATAACACAATGAGTTGACTATAAATGTTCCAAAAAGGGGGGGGGGTGGAAATTGTTTCTTAATAATGCTTGGACAATGATTGGAGGGGTTCATTTGGGTGACTTCTTGTTTGCATCCAATTACAATCATCATTTCATGTGATTAAACGTTTCAGTTGATACAAGAATTTATTTCTACAAATTATTTTGTCAGAAGGACATTCATTGTTCAAAGTTGCTAAATATTTCTTCTTTACTTCTACTCGGGGGCATAAGTGTTTCACAAAACACATCTTGTTTTTTCGACTTTGCATTAGAATAGAGATGACCATACTGTATTTTGGGATCTGAGGGGGTAAATCGTAGTTTTACTGTCGCTAACCGAGTTTTCCGGCCACGCGTCAGCAGAGCCGGAAAACGGATGTTTGAGACAGTAAAATCTTTGATTTTTTTACAGACGCGATATTAAGACAGTATTATTAAAAACCATTCTGGGTGTCAATTTAAATTAACTGAATAAATCAGATATTTATTCATCGTTGTCACTATCGTCCCCAGATTCGTCAAATGATGCGCTAGTACTGTTATTTTGACACTGTTGAGATCATTTGCAATCATCAGTACATGCCATATCTTGTGGTTCGAAAGAATACCTTCTGGTTGAACAGTTTGTTTTGCAACCATAACTGATTAACAAGAAGGATGTCTTAGAGGCAGATTATCAGTTATGTGATATCGGTTTTTCTCTTGAGTGGAAACTGGAGATTCCGTTTACTTTTATATATCTGATAGCATTTCCTATGAAATCCCCCTTTGGGACCATTTCTCAAAAATTTTTCCATTAAATCATGAATTGAATCATGTCTTGTCTCCGAAACTTTTCTAAATGTTGCACAAGTCTGGTCAGAAAGTTTCACCAAATCTCCCGCTTCACCGTTCAGTTGTTCCAATCTAAAAATTTCTCTTTTGATTTACTTTTCAAAGAATTCAAGTTCTTTTGATTTACTTTTCAAAGAATTTTCTTTTGATTTATTTTTCAAAGAAAAGCTTTTATCATCCATGGTACAAATCCACAACAGAAAAAAACTATAAAAGAGAAAAGTAATAATAATAAAAGTACAAAGATAGATACTAATACAAAATTGTAACTAAAATAGCAAACAATCGAACACACCTTTAACAATAGACGAGTAGAACAGGCCCTGCAGTATATAAGTAATACGTCCATAGTAAGCCTTACCGATCAACAAAATAATCTTATAAAGCAAACCATCAAGCAACTTAATACAAAGAATGTGAGATAATGATACGATTGAACATGTAAGACTTATATTCTATATTTATCGATTTATTTCTATTGACATGTTTGTATCGGAATAAGATAAAAGTTCCGGATTTATCATATCAATTTTTTTATAATCCTGAATAGCTAAATATTATTTCCCCTCAATGAAAAATATAATAAAAATTTGTAAATGCTTTATATCTTATATTTTCACGTTTGACGTGTATATTAGACCAGAATTCACAAAAGTTAATAAAATATCCATCAAAATAGTCGTATTTTGTCGTTATAATTAGCCGCCGTGCGCGGTCCCGGCTGAAGAATAGGCCCGCAGCATCCTCTGAGCTTGGAGTATGAGCCATCCTAACAGAGGACCCCGAGGGAACCCCGGGATATAGAAATAGGACCCAGTATCTCCGGCTTGCGGGGTGTGACCCCTCCTAAACGGAGGCTGACCCCGAGGGTCCCGGGATATAGAAATAGGACCCATTCCGTGGTTGTGCGGGATTAATAAATACACAACCCATCTTTCGGATGGGATGTAAACTCAGGTCCACGTGTTGGAAGAAATGCCACGCTTCCTGCACGTTAAAGAACCCTTGTAGCAAGCTCCTTTTGGGGTGGTCCGTAGGTGATCGGCTACAAGGCTAAATTCCCCGCCCTTGACGATTTCACCCTACTTTTCCAGTGGCAGTCAGAATTTCCCGTCCCATGGCCATTTCCATACCCCAAAGTGATTATTTATCAACAAACTTGTTCTCGTCTTGATATAGCTGAAATATTGCTGAGTAGACGTTAAACAATATTCAATCAATCAATCAATCGTTATAATTAGCGATGTTTTATATAGATATTTAATTGAAAATAACCACTATAAACATGTTATATTCTTGCTCCCGTCCTTTATTTACAATAATATCAAGCCTTATTCATCATTCGTCTCTAGTCGAACCAAATATGGAATTCGTAACTAGGTAACAGCTCCTGAGTAAATTGAGGAGGTCATAAAATCATTCGTCTCTAGTCGAACCAAATATGGAATTCGTAACTAGGTAACAGCTCCTGAGTAAATTGAGGAGGTCATAAAATCTCATTGTCGTACTACTTTCCGGCATGGAAATTCAAGTTTGACAAATCAAAACTTTTAGTTCAAACCCTTAACTATTGAAAAATGGAAAGAAAATGTTGTCTACCGGGGTATCATACAAACTTTGAAAATAGAGGCCTTTTCGTATTCGGCTGATAGACTACGTTCTTTTGGCTACTTTAAACAAGTTTATATAAATTCAGACAACAGAAAATATTATTTCTTATATCTTAGACCAGTGTAATTTACCCTTTCGTGTGCAAATGAAAATGAAAAAAAAATAATCTTGATACAAAATTTAGTGATTTGCAGCTGTCTTTTTATCAGAACATGGATTAAGTGATTACTTATATTGAACAATAAGAGGAATTGTAAGTTTTTTACTACTCTTTTAGAGACAATTATTTCCCTCGGTAGAAAAAGTCGCTGTATAATTTACTGGCACGACAAGCAAGAAGCTGTTGGAATTGTACATTTCCAAAAGAACTTGACGTTCACTTAAGGAATTTTAGGTTACACAGCTGGCCTGGGTGTAGTAAGAAACGACATTTATACTCCAAAGATAAGTTTAATTTTCAATTTTGAAACGCTAGGCTTGCCGAATGTTTTATATATTTTAAAATTTAGCTAACAAGAGAACATAAATTTCGTTCGTCACAAGTAGCAGTTGTGGAATCTTCATTTAAAGGATATCATCAATATAACGGAAACTGGAATACAAGGTTACGCTAGTCTTTTAGCTCACCTGGCCTAATAGGCCATATGAGCTTTTGCCATCACTATGCGTGCGTCGTCCGTCCTTCAGTCTGTCAATGATTTAAAAAAAAAACTTCTCCTCTAAAACTACTGAGCCAAATGTAACCAAACTTACCCTGAATTATGGACAGGGTATGGCTTTTCAAAATTGTGTTCGATTAGTTTGCAGGTCAAGCAACATGGCCATTGTTACTAAAAATGGAACATAGGGGTAAATTGATGTTTTTTTTTTTTTGCAAATAACTCAAAACCGTTACAGATATCAAAAATCTGACGCCCTGTAAAAATGTTCAGTATAGCAAAATCTACCTGCCCTGCAATTTTGAAGAACATCAGAAAATCCGTCTTGGAATTATTGTCCATTTTCCGTAAAATTTTGAAAATTTCACATTTTTTAATTTTTTAGCTCGCCGGGACGAATGTCCGGAGAGCTATTGTCATCACCCCGGTGTCGGCGTCGTCGGCGTCGTCGGCGTCGTCAGCAAAACTTTAACCTGGCCTGTGGAATGGAGACCTGAAGAACTAGGATGTTGATATTTGGTATATGATTTCCTTGTGATGAGAGCTTTCTTTTGGTACCATACTTGTAGAAATTTTGACCTTGACCTTGCCCTTTAGGGCAATTTTTAAAAAAAAACTTTAACCTTGCCTCTAGAAGGTAGGCTTTTAATGGTAGGGTGTTCATATTGAGTATGTAACTTCTTTATGATGAGACCTTTCTAATGGTACCATATTTGTAGACATTTTGACCTTGACCTTGTCCTTAGGGCAATTTTTAAAAAACTTTAACCTTGCTTCTAGAAGGTAGGCTTTTAGTGGTAGGGTGTTCATATTTGGTATGTAACTTCCTTATGATGAGAGCTTTCTTGTGGTACCATATTTGTAGACATTTTGACCTTGACCTTGCCCTAAGGGCAAATTTTTGAGAAACTTTAACCTTGTTTCTAGAAGGTAGGCTTTTAGTGTTTGGGTGTTCATATTTGGTATGTTACTTCCTTATGATGAGACCTTTCTAGTTGTACCATATTTGTAGACATTTTGACCTTGACCTTGCCCTTAGGGCAATTTAAAAAAAAAAACTTTAGCCTTGCCTTTAGAAGGTAGGCTTTTAGTGGAGGGTGTTCATATTTGGTATATAACTTCCTGATGACGAGGGCTTTCTTCTGGTACCATACTTGTAGACATTTTGACCTTGACCTTACAATGAGGGCATTTTGTAAAAAAAAATTAAACCTTTCCTCTAGAAGTGCAGCCTTTAGCGGAAGGGTTTTTATATTTTGTATGTAACTTCTTTATTGTGAGAGCTTTCTAGTGATA
This sequence comes from Modiolus philippinarum, assembly GCA_002080025.1. NCBI lineage: Eukaryota > Metazoa > Mollusca > Bivalvia > Mytilida > Modiolidae > Modiolus > Modiolus philippinarum. Next base: position 21,760 of record MJUU01036590.1, on the reverse strand, counting down.
CCAAATTTGTAGACATTTTGACCTTGACCTTGCCCTGAGGACAATTTTTTAAAAACTTTTAACTTTGCTTCTAGAATTAAGTTATTTAATGATAGGGTGTTTATATTTGATATGTAACTTTCCTGTGAAGAAAGCGTTTTATTACTTTCGAATTTATTGTGCATTGAGGTTTCTGGAATTCCCGGCGAGCTATGTTGTCTTCTGACAACTCTTGTTATTGGAGAAACTATAACAGATAGAAGTCAACTTGAAATTGCAAAAAGTTCCGCATACCAAGATCTACCCCTCTGGAAATTTTGAAGAAAATCTAAATACCCATGTAGGAGTTATTACCTTATATTTGTCAAGTTTTCGTAGTTTTATACATCATTCGTCAATAATTTCAAAAATCTTCTCCTCTGAAACAGCTGGGCCAATTGTAACCAAACTTGTTTTGAATCATTACCAAGGTATGCAGTTTCAAAATTGTGTTCAATTATTCGGAAAACCAAACAATATGACCGCTGTTACTAAACCAGAATAACTGTGAGCAAAGCTCACAAAAACATACCCCCGCTCCCCCATATGATTCCAGATGTAACCCCTCCCCCCCAAAAAAATCATAGTCGAATAAAAAGTTTAAATAGCTGGAATGGCAATATCTACTGAACATTCTGTGAAAGTTTCATTGGATTTCACCAAGTGGTCTAGGAGGAGTTGTCGCCACAAAGNAATTGTAAATTTCTGGTGCACACTGACAGTATGTACTGAACATTCTGTGAAAGTTTCATTGAATTTTATCAAGTAGTCTACGAGGAGTTGTTGCCACAAAGTATGTACCCCTATGGCAATGAGCAAAAAAATCCCCCCACCCCAAAAAAAATCAAAATCAAATAAAAATTTTAAATACCTAGTGCACAATGGCAATATCTACAGAACATTCTGTGAAAGTTTCTTTGAATTTCCTTAAGTGGTCTAGGAGGAGTTGTCGCCACAAAGTGTGTACCAATATGTCAGAGAGTAAAAAAATCAACCAAAAAAAAAAACAAAAAGAAAAAAAGAAAAAAAAGAAAATCTAATCAAATTTTCAAATAGCAGGTGCACAATGGCAGTATGTACTGAACATTCCGTGAAAGTTATATTGAATTTCATCAAGTGATCTAGGAGGAGTTGTTGCCACAAAGAAGGTACCCTATGGCGGACAGACGAACGAACGGACGGACCGACACCATGATCACTATATACCGCCCGCTAAAGCGGGTGGTATAAATATAATAAAGGGCTAAATTGCTGTTTTTGCAAATTACTCAAAATCCCATACAGATATCAAAAATCTGACGCCGTGTAAAAATGATTCAGCATAGCAAGATTTACCTGTCCTGCAATTTTGAAGAAAATCTGAAAATCCGTCACGGAGTTATTACCCTTTTAATGTAAATTTTTCAAAATTTTGATATCCTTTATTTTTTATTAGAAAAACTATAACAAATAGAAGTCAACTTGAAATTGCTAAAATGTTCAGCATACCAAGATCTGCCCCTCTGGCAATTTTGGAGAGAATCTAAATACATAGTTCAAGAAAAGATTGAGATAGAGGTTAAGTTTGAATAAAAAAGTGTTCAGCTTGACAAGTATTACAATTTCTACATGTATTCAGAGGTTCGCATCTCACCCATGATGACCGCCACCTTGGAACATATATAGTACCGTACGGGAAATTTTTGTAAATTGTTACCTGTTGAAAACCGTTTCATACATAAAGTTGATATTAACTAGACATGGTAACATGATGGTTATCAAACAATGTAAAATTTAACAACCGATCACAAATTCAAAGAGGCCATCAAAGATAAATACAGTTTAAATTGTTTATTCTTGAAAACCATTTCATGCTTCAAATTTATACTAAAATGGCATTTTAACATGACATCAATCTACCAGATGAATGACTTAACTACAGCTGGGTCGATGACTCTGTTGGTGGACTGTTAGTCCCAAAGGGTACTCACCAACCCAGTAGTCAGTACTTCGGAACTGATCCGAAGACCGATTTTGTTGAAATTCGCGGTTACGTAAATTCTACAAAATTGTGTTTAAAATTAAGGAGTATCTTCCTCATGCATAGCTCTGTCTTTAGCTGCAATTGATTTTTCTATTAAGATCCTTTTGGCTATCTGTTGAATCTTTCAGCGTTTTTCGGTTGATAGACTTCCAACTATTTTGATTTGATATGAAAAAGAAAGGAAATGGGGTAAATGTATGAAAAAGAAAGGAAATGGGGTAAATGTCAAGGAGACAACATCCCATATCCAGGATAAAACGACCCAAAACAAAGCATCTAGGAGTCACCGTACGGTCTTCAAAGCATGTTGTTTTGGTTCTTTCTTATGCAAGGGGGTTGCTTATCTCCGTGTATTCGGTATTCTTTGGCTTTCCATAGATTTTTTTTAAAGATTGTCAAAGGTTCAGCATGCTTTCGGCAGTTTCTTTTAAGAATTTAGGATGCATATGGTCAGGACCGGCTGATTTTGTTTCTTTGAGAGATTCTAAATGTTTCTGTACCGTTTGAACCGTAGATTCAACTGTATTAATAGTTATGTATGTTCTGTTTGGAATTTCATTGGATGTATCCTCTATTGTAAATGCGCTCTGGAAAATTTCATTTAATAATTCTGCTTTCACTTGGTTGTCTGTATGTAGTTCACCATTTTCATCAACAATACATGGAATATTTTCTTTGGTCTTTGTCTTAGATTGAACAAATTTCCAGAATACCTTATTATCGCTTTTCATATTAGTAGCTATTTCCTGCTCATATTCGTACTTTTCATTTCGTACCCTGTAATTTGCCGCATTTTTTGCCTCATCATAATTTCTTTTGTTCCTGTCATTTCTGCTGTACTTGTGCTTCTTCCATAACTTTCGTTTCTTTATCAATGCTTCCAATGTTGCCTCATTCATCCATGAGGTATCAAATTTGTATGTCGTAGATTTGCGCACCGGTATATTTTCCATATATGTATTTGATATGTTATCGGCAAATCTACTCCAAAGCTCACTGACATCTCCACTGTACATTTCTGACTTCCAGTCTATACAACTTAATATTCTGTTGATTTCATCGCAATTTCCTTTGAAAACCGCAGTGTTTCTTGAATTCTTTTCTCATTATTATTACTTCCTAATTGAAAATCAAATTCTAGGACTTCGTGATCACTGCTTCCCAAAGGAGAATAGTGTACGATACTGTCTATCATCCCTTCCTCGTTCGTAAATATAAGATCTAGCAAGCTAGGACGATTATCTCCCCTATATCGTGAAGGATTTTTAACATGTTGGTATAAGTAAGTATCTCTAATGACTTCTAAAGATTTAGATGCAAGGTGTTCAGGACCTACACTGGTACAAACGCTTTCTATTTGAGAATGGGAATTTCTATTTTATTCCCTTTTTTATATGTTTTCAAGTTGGTAAAAGCATCAATTTATTGTCTTCCAAATTGCAACTCAAAAACATTCTATTATTTATAGATATTTCACAGAATGTGGGGAAAATTATTCTCAAAATGACACAATATATATTCTAAAAGAAGAAAAAATAAGAAATATACATCCTTAATGGGGGAAATTGTCCCACATCAATGCTACATATGAAGAGGAGAAATTGTCCCACATCAATTTTACATATGAAGCGGGGAAATTGCCCCACACCAATGCTACTCATGAAGAGGGGAAATTGCCCCACACCAATGCTACATGTGAAGAGGGGAAATTGCCCCACACCAATGCTACATATATGAAGAGGGGAAATTGCCCCACACTAATGCTACATATGAAGAGGGGAAATTGTCCCACAGTAATGCTATACATATGAAGTTAAGAAATTTCCCCATCGAAATGCTCAAAATGAAGAAGACAATTTGCCCCACAGCAATGCTACATATAAAGTAGAAAACTTTCCACAATACAATTGATATTCAATAAGATATAAAAAAAGTAATAATATATGATTTTAAGTAAACTATATACATATTATCTTCGAAGAAATTGTTGACAATTAAGCCACATGCTTATAATATTTTATTCTAAAGGGATTTAGCAAAGTATATAAGGCAACTTTTAAAACACATATTTTATACTAAAATAATTGAAATGTTCACCTTAAAAAAATACTGAAACAGGTAACTGCACATTTTGTTTATCACCTAAATACTATTCAATTGAAGATTTTGCAATGAAAATATAGGACACTGCCTCAAAAGGTAACAAATGATAAAATTCAAAGTGAAAATCGAAGCAACAACCAAAAATTATAAATCCAGAATACGTGACAGTAGAAGGATCACACATAGGGAGAACATAAAGACGAGGACGAAACAGTTAAGTTCTTCAGCTGAAAAACATTCTTTTGTTTTAGGATAAATCTGGATTTCTACTTTTTTAATTGGTCTGCACACAGGGTTGGAAAGGTATTGACTGCTCGGGTTTTCCCACGTGGGAAAACCCGGGTTTTCCCGGTCTGGGCAATACTCCCCGAAATGGGTGATAGTGGGCAATACTGGATAATATGATTTTTTGTGTTCATTCTAAAACAACATAGTTAAAATTGTGTTATGATTTCTTTTTTTAATCAGAAATATATACATATATGTAAGTTTCTTTATCTTAAATGTGTTAGAACAGGATGGTGTTTTCTTTATATTAAATCTGACTTCTTTTTTATACAAATTGTACATGTTTAATTTAATTTGCTAATAATCTTTTGAATTCTAAAAACACCCCAAGGTAGAATAGAAAGCAAACTCATAAAAAGGTTATAATTATTAATTGTTAAATAAACATATGATATAATTGTTTGACAGTTTCTTATCAGTATAATTAGGCACCTTTCATGTACCTATATTTGAGAAGAAAACAATTGTTTTATACATTGTTATAGAAACAATTTTTTATTATTGGACTAAATTGTGTGTCAACAACATCTAGTTGTAACATATATGATGTCCAACAAGTTTTAAGTTTTGAACACTGAAGTTTTAAATAAAACCTATTCAGACAAGGTTTCTTACCATTATTTCATTTATGCTGTAACAGAAATTGACAGAAACTTTATAAAACACCTCTTTTTGAAGTTTTAACCTTGTAAAACAAAATTAAAGTACTAGTTTTTCATATTGCCCAGTATTACCCAGTATTGCCCAATAAAACCCAGTAAAACCCCGGTTTTCCCAGCTTTGCCCACTGGGCTTGGCAATACTCATAAAACCCGGGTTTTTGCCAACCCTGCCTGCACATGGTCAAGTGACACAGGTTGTCGGCATGGTAATATGTAGAAAATAAATTTACAGTAATTTCGGTATTTTGTTATTTCTTCGTAAATGTTGTTTAGTATGAGGGATGTTCACAAGCACAAGAAAACAATGTTTGACATTAAATAAGTTTTCAATTGTCTTTAATACAAAAATACCGTCCAATAAATGCCCAAATAGATGCACAATTGAACAAAAATGTTCATCATAATAAATAGAAGGTTTGTAAAACAAGCAAATGTCTCTTATCTTAATATCTGTTTTAAGAAGAAACTACGCAAATGAATCAATGTCTTCATTGTTGAAGGAGTTCTCATATTTTGTTTAAATCCAGTCTCCTGAAATATGTTGGAACTCTTTTACACTAAAATAATTTCTTCACCTTCCAAAATCTTTATATACATAACATAGCAGCAAGCGTCTTTAGATATTTCTTCATGTCTATATCCGGGTTGTATGCAACAATAATGAAACATGTAACAAAAGCATATTTATTGAACTGGTTCATGGATCATCATATACACACACGGAAGGATGGACATTATGATGTCTAAATTCTCATGCTCCAAAATTGCTTGCCGATTATAAATAAATATATCAAATTCGAAGAATGCCAAGGAAATTAAAGGACTCACAGGATAATTCTAGACAGTAGCTCAGATATAACGTCGATTTAATAGTCTTTGTTGATGAGGATAATCTTTGAATACCAGCAATGAAACAGAATATAAGTTCTTTTTCGTTATTACCGATCCCTCCTTTGACTTTTTAGCCTCCTGAAAAAATATAAAAGAACATATTTAGCTTTTTATTTTAATAAGTGAAAAACTTATAATATGATAAATCTGCATGTAGTTTTTTGCTAATGACACGTTGACTACTGACAACCTCAATGCGACTAGTGCGATATGCTGAAAATATTTTATTTACAGCGTTCAAAGAATTGTTATACAGGCATATTGATTGAAACAGCTTGCAGCAAAGTATGAAAAACATACTTCTCTAATTGCTATCCAGTTTTCATACTTCCTGAACGGATGGAAACATTTGTTCTCTTCTCTAGAGAGAAGAACAAGTTTCGTCACTTTTCCCGCCAAATTTATTCGGAATACAATCCTCGGCGTTTTTCGTCCAGTCATTAGAGAAACAGTTTCCACAACTTAAACACGTTAATTATGAAATTTTTCACACCTCATTAAATAAATGTTCAAATGTTTAAAAGCTCGGCAAGCCTCGCTTTCAAACATTTGCAAAATTTATTTAACTCGATGTGATGACTTTCATGATCAACTAGTTCTTGTTGTGGAAAGTATATATATACTTCATTTGCATAATAATTCACAAGTTCGGACATTAACCAATTTATGGTGCGGTAAAATATTAATCACTTTCATTTATCATCACCACTACATGATTTATAGAATATTCATTGAACAGGTTCAGAATTTAAGATAATTAACCTATATCTTCTTTGATGAGCTTATTAGATACGTACCGTTTATCTATGTTCCGATCCGTGACTATATGTTTTGACGACATGGATAGAAAGAAATATGCGATAGTCCGTGAGGCTACAAATAACTAAATACCGACGTCACTGTGAATTTACTTTCTGCATTTGCACATTTCGACAACTTATGTATCATCAGTGCAGATAAAATCTAAACGTTTGGAAGACCATAAACTCAAAAATGTTTAAAAACTGATAGAGAACAAATAACCAAAGTGATCTAAATTTAAAGAATTTACAATTCATACATTTTTTTTCAATTATTTCAGATTGGATTTGATGCAGTAGTTTCAAAGATGTGATTATCAAATAATTGTGCAAGAATGTCTTTTGACATTGACAAATTAGAGGAATGGTCATGTCACACATTTTATACCTGCTGGATTAGTTCAATATTTGTTTTTTTTTTTTTTTTTTTTTTTAATTAGAGAACGTTCCATCAACGAACATAAAAATAAAATAAAATAAAACGGATCGGAAACATCTAACACTTATTCGATGTTTTTTTTACACAATTTGTTAATGAAGGCGTCATAGAATGTTATTTTTCATGTCACGGATAGTCGTATTGGGCTATCCTTGGACCAATACGTCTGGTCTTGGACATAATGCAGATTTTGCAGATTCAGAGGAGTGTTACCTCCCCCTTTTAGAGAAAAACATAAAAAAAATCTAGAATTTTGGCAAAAAAGTGATTTTAAAAAATGGCAAAAAAGGACCGTTTAACCCCATTTTCTGGAACCTTCTTTGGCCATTTTTGTTGTTTATACAAAACAACGCTTCAATGTGTATATACATTTACATATACGCGAATTTACTATTAAAATCGATCTAAAGCGGATAATTAAACGTGTTTTAAACGATTCTTAGTTAACTAGACTTAAACAGAACTTTTTGCAACCTAATTTGTCAGTTTAGTCTTTGAGTTTACTATTTCAGTATATTTTCCTGCATTCTTGTAATTTTTTATCAATATTATCGGTAATCAGTTCGAATACATTTATTTATTAATGTAGATGGCAAGAGATATGTAACATGTTGGATAAATTTGGTTAATTTTATTGTCCATGAAATAAAATAAGGTTTTCAGTTGATTTTAGAAGAAAATATACGTTTGGGACTGAACTTTATGGACGGAATTCTGGATTCGAAGGGGGCGGTTTTCGGAAATTTTAACTTATTTATATCAGGTAAAAATCCGGACCGAAACATATCGTTTGGTTTAAACATGGATTCGGTATTTAGAAGGCGGTATACTGAATATAATATTGGATTCGATGTTGAAAAAGATTGCGTATATGAAACGTGTGTTAGATGGATTTAGTTGGTATTTGAGTAGTAAATTCCGTTAGAATAATAATATGTCTCGACTGTATTCTTAAAAAAAATCCAGATATCTGAAAAAAAATGAAAGAATTTCAAAATTACATGAATAATTAATATCTTGCTCGATTCTCACTAGGTTTAATTAGTAGGGTGCCCAATGTCCAAAAAGACGCTTAGTTTTCGAGTTTGGGTTAACGGAATCACACACGGCTAATTTTTGTTTTAAATAATAGAAAAACTATTAAATTTCAAATTTTTAGCTGTCGTAGAAAGTTCCTGTGGTCACGATTTCTCTAATTACGTCTTTTTTACTGGTACCCTAAAACAGTGCTTGGGATATGGTATCTTTGAAGTTATAGAAAATAGTAGTACTCTCTTATATTCTAACAAAAAGTTATTCACGATAAAGCCAAGACCTGAAATATTTATTTGAATCATAGAATGCAAGTTATTTTTGACTGTTTTTTGTAATTTATCGGTCTTAATGTCTGGGTAAATTTGAGTCTAAATTAACGACATTTTCATTGAATGCGAAATAACTATTCTTTATTATTGCAAAATTCCAACTTTAACGAAAGTACATATACAAATTGTAAATATGCTCCAAAAATCATGGATGTAATGTCCACCGTTAAAGAGAAATCTAGAATTAAAAAGCCAAATTTTGCGTAAAACTCAAATTTTGGTCAGTGTGAAGACCATGCCGATTGGTCATGTTCTTTCAAGTGTACAACGAAAGAAAACTCCAATCATTTCTTGTCAAAACTACTTGACAAGCCCAAGTCTAGTTAAATAGCGGGAATCTAATGACAATTTTACGTTGCTTGTGTTTTGATTTTCCAAGCACATGTGTGTTTCACTTTTCCATATCATTTCAGATAATATAATAGGGTTTTGTCTCAGTAGGAACGGTTTTACTGAGATATATATCAGTGTGTGTTTTGGGGGGAAAATTGACTTATTTATACCAATAACAAAAGTACGATTTATTTCGCCTAAACTAGGTTTATTTTTAGTGGCTCTTTTTAAAATTAAATTCAAGCTTTCCTTTAAAGGATAATCCTATAAAAGTCAGAAATGCGCAATTCTTTCTATCCGAAAGAACCCCTCATATCCCGGAAGTGCAAATATTCAAAATGACAGGCCTTTAAAACAAAATGCCAACTTTGAAACTTGTTGACAGAAGACAACCGAGAAATCATTATAAAAAACTAAAAGTAAATAACTACTCCAATAAAATTTACAATAACATTCGAATTTCGTTACAGTTTTATCTGTGAAATGAAGCTCACTTTAAAATGCATCAAAATTTTCAAAATTTTAGGAGCTGACCTTTGACCCAATCTAAAATAAAATGTGACCAAATTCAATTTCTACGACATCGTCATTTCGATGCACCGTGGTATCCTCTTTCCAAACACGTATAATACAGGTGTGTGTTATTCCGTTAACCAAAAATCGGAAACATCGTGTCTTGGGCACCCTACTAAATGTGAATCGTGTCAGTCACAAGTCCCAAAGGTGGGGGAGGATAGGGGTTACTTTGTAAGTTTTGACGGATGTCTGCATTTACAAAAATATAAATCCTACCCTAATTAATACCTGGAAAGCATATAAAAGTATACCTGAAACTATACAAAAGCATAATCAAATACCCACAAAAGTATGTATCGTAAATCGAAAAACATTTATGATAGTGTCATGCATGTTACTTTTGTAAGATTGAATGCTCAGATGCTTAATTTGGCCAATGTGTGATTTAGATTCATTTTACGTGATAAAATTTTTCCCTGTTATCTTGGAATGTCATGCAAATGCCAGGGTGATTAAATATATACCCAAAATTATACTAATCTAAGGAAATATCGACCCCAAATAGATAATTATGCACTTAAAATGTACCCCACATCAATACTAAGGCAGCAACCATTTGATTTTCTGGGGGGAGGGGGGGACTATGGATTTTTACCCCAAGTCAATTTTTTTTTTCTCCTAGAACAAAAAACTTGTTTTTTTTTACATGGCCAATCATAAACACATTATTTTTTTCAGCATATATTGAAAACAATCTTTTTTTTCCCACCTCACTGCTGCACCGCATCCTTTACATTGTTATATAATAGTACGTGTCCATTACCAATCCAAACACACTCAAAACAGTTCACCCAGTTGTCATTCATATAACAAATTAATCAATTATGTTATTTATGTATCTATAATTTTTGAAATATGTGTAAATATTGAAAGGAAAATGAATTATTAATTTTATATAATCTTAAACATATTAGTATAAACTTATAACATAGATTTATATCCTCCGGTGTTTCGGTTTAGCATATGGCACATATTGTCCTGCTTACGGGAGATAATCCAAATTTACTATCTGAACAAAAATTATCTGGTCCCCGCCGTGATAATGATATGGTGGAAACAGTCTATGTTTAGAGATAACGATTTGTTATATGTTTCGTTTCAATTAACATGTTTCTCTTATCTCTAATAGTCTATATCAGTGTGCATTCACAGAGAATGTCTTCGCGATATTTTATATTTAATTTTTCCATCTATAGATAATGGGGAAAAGGGGGGACCTTGACGTTTGTCTGATCATAAATCTATGGTCTGATTTTGTGACGAGTATGCCACAACCACACACAATTCGTCTGTTCTGGAACACCTATACTATATTTTCAGCATATCATTTATTTATTCTTTTTTGTGAAAGTAGAATTTAATTTCCATCAAGATGGGATTCAGTTCCAAACTACTTCGTTCAGCTAGCCCAACGCTTTATATTTAAATCATTTTATTTCTAGCATGCTTTTCTTACCGTAGTGTTCTGTGTATCTATTTGGAATGTCTGTAGGTCTTTTGTTTTGTCTTACAAAGTATTTATTTTTGCTATAGTGCACACCCGTTTATCCACAATCATAAATATTTTTTGACGTCGCTGTCCTTTAATTACGAAATCAGACTTTACCCGAAAAAAAGTCATTTATTTGGTCTTTCATGGCAAATATGATCCTACTGGCGAACCCATTCTTCGACAAAAGCCGGATTTCAGTCAGGTTCTAGAAGGAATGAAGGAGTCCAGTTGAGCTTTTTTTCCAATTTAAATTACACCTTTTCCCAGTCAAAAAAGGGACTTTCAACACCCGGAAACACCCCACCTTTTTGAGCTGCCAATTTCTCCCGACCCGAATCATGGTTCACGTTAGTTTGGCACATGTATTCACGTGATTCTGTTTTGCAAACTTTATTGATGTAAAGTTTTGAATGAAACCTTCCTTTTTATATATGCCAGGCCAGTGTACGCATAAATCCGAATATAGAAATAGAAAGAACGTATAATGAATCTGGCTTAAAAACTTCATGCTATCATATTCATTTCAAGTTAAAAAAATATATGTTATTCAACTTTGTAATTTTTCTCTACTTTTAATCTTTCCGCTGAGCTCTCAGCCCTGAAACAGTTTTTTTACTGTTCAATAAAAATATTGGGTTAACAGCCGAGCGGGAAAAATATGAGACCGTCTATTAAAGCTATTATGAACACAACATAAAGCAAATCTGGAGTTGTACATTATTTTGAAGTGGCTGTGCAAAAGTTCTAGTTCCTGATATCAATGGATGAAAAAAGGGGGGGTAGGGCCATACATGTTCAAGTATATGTGATAACAACATATTTGAATAATTAATTAAAGGATATTTGCATTATCATATAACAAACAAAGCCCCCTGCTATTTAATGCCCTCTCGTTGTTTCATAGAGATAAATTCATTTTGAGATCGATTTTAGATAATTAGTTAACTATATATACAAGTCAATTAAAGATGTAAACACAATCCGGTTATATTTAATTGATTTGTTGTTCATCAACAATGTCTTTTCAATTTTAGTTTGTTTATATTTAAATCTAGATTAGGTTCTCTTTTACTTCTTTGATCTTATATAAATGCGATTAATTGTCGAATTTATCCGTTGTTGAACTTAGTCATTTTCGGAACATCTTCTTCTAGTTAAAGCACGAGCTATTATACATCTGTTTTCAAAACCCAAGAAACAAACAGTGTGAAATATTGATTGATTGATTGATTAGTTAGAGTTTAACGTCCAATGAGCAATATTTCAGCTATATCAGGACGAGAACAAGTTAATCAATTCAAAAATTGAAAGTATCAGAAGAAAGAAATAAAGGTGGAAGGGACAACCTGGGCAACGACTTTTGACTGCCACTGGAAAATTGGAGAAATGGGTAGGGGCAGGAAATTTAGCCTTCCATACGACACCCAGTGCGTCTACTCTCTTTAGAGAAATATAGAAGGGGTCTTTATACTGCATGGAGCGTGGCGTTTCTCGACACAGTTTGGCTACAATGGTTCGCGGTCAGGCTTTCCGTATTATGACCTGACTACCCCGCATAGACAGGGCATTCCCCTATCCACCACCTGGGGACGCACCCGGCAGCTCTGTAGCCGAAGCCCCTGAAAACCGATTCAGGTGCCGGGTGAAATATTGAAAAATATCGAGTATAGCTAGACGTTTGTTTCGTTCACATATACGGACACGTAGTCAAGTTTTATATTATTAAATTATATTAATAAAGTGAATTGCATATGTTGTACAATGCTGGAATAACATAGTGCCTGTAATTGACATGTAATGTAATGTTTCCCGTCAAGAAGGTATCACAGGCTCCCGAAAGGGAAAAGGGGATGGGGTGGTACTGCAAATATTTTTGTGTGCTTCAAGTGCCGCAGTGAAGGGTCATGATTTTGACGTCTTATTGCTTCGTACAGGGTATGATTTTTTGCATTAGTTCAATCGGGATAAGTTTTTTATTTTCCATTCCTTAAAGAAGACCTAAGAAGACATTAAAACCACGTTTTCCACCTTAAACATTAAAGTTTGCAAATTTTTAAGCCAGATATGCATATTGATAGAATATAACTGTAATGATGCTACATATGTCACTGCAAAGTTTCTTTACGATTAGTTCAGAATAGGGTTTTTACTATTTGTCCGTCTTGAATAGATCCACTTTTTAAAAGGGTAAATGGCACAAATGTACCAAACTTTGGGACAAATAGACCTCGTGTGTATACACTAAAACATTCATCTGTTTTAAATACAACATAACAAAACACCATCGTTGTGCTTGAAAGTTTAAAAAAAATCATTCAATAAATAACATCATTGCATTGATTACAAAAATAAATAAAAAATTCTTTTGTTAATATTGTAACATTCTTTGATAAAAAAAAGAAAATACATTACATGTTTTTATCTACTTACAAATGAAATATGATACTAGTAGACTGAATAAATAATTATGTAATTGTGTTTGAAGTCACTGCGGGGGTAATGATAAATTGTCCGGATTGATTAGTTTTTGAAATATCTAGTACACTATCAGTGTTAACTGGCTGTCCAAAAATATGAAATTATTATATATCTAGTTGGAACATTCTGTAAACTTTCGTTACAGTTTATTATTTTTTTATTTCGGTGCATGTAAATCTGGAATGTATATAAGTTGCCCTAATAAATTCGTTAACCGGACAATAGTAAGAAAATTTAGGCGCGCCATCCCCTTTCTCTTATAATGAATACTTTTTTTTTATATTTTTTATTTTTATTTGTTATTATTATTATTTTCAAAATAATAATCATTTTAAAATTAAAACCATTATAATCTTGTGTTATCCGTCAAACATGGAATTTATGTTCTATTTAAAAGAATCGCGAATCGCATTGACTTTGATTTTTCGAGAAAAAGTTTTTTTTCTTTTTTTTCAAAGTTTACCTCAAAAGTGACGGATCAATTTCAGAAGTTATTTTTATTTTGAAAATATATTTGGATTCCCGAGCCTTTCTTCTTTACAATGATAACAAAACAAATATTGTAATTTTAGGAAATAAGATGCTTTTGTGGATCAAAAGTGTATAGTTTATACGTTTCGGAGTATATTCTATATACAAGGTACCAAATTTTAAATCAAAAGTGACGGATGAAAACATCAACTTATTTTGAATTGAAAAGCATTTTAAGAAAGAGGAAAGATTAAATAATCTGAAAATAACAAAACAAAAAATTATATGCCTTCATGGGATCGGTGATTGCAATTTTTATCACAATTACTATATAAATCTATATAGTGATTTAGTCGTGACATCTCTGATTTTTTGGCGCATGCGCAACAAGGGGGAGGACAATATGTGCCATATGGGCTACTACAATTTTAGGGTAAATATACCGTTTGTATATTTTTTTTGAAAAACAGATAAGTACACATGGTAACCAAGGCTAATCCATCATCAGGTACCCCAATCCTGTATGGAGATAGTAATTATTGATTACTGAAATCAGTTGCCGCTAATTATTCAAATAAAACGTGTCCACTACCAATCCAAGCAGACTTGACACAGCCAGAGACATATATTTAAATGTCTCTGACACAGCTCACTAAGGTCTAATTTGCAAAATCTAAAGATATTATTTTTAAGATTAATTTACAGTTGCATAAATATTCATATTATTCTCCTTATCTCCTTTTATTTTATCATTTAGTCATTACATAATTTTATTTTGATATTACATATGTATTTAATTGATATTCTGTTGACTCCTTAAAACACTTAAAACAGTATTTAAACAACTTAATAATATTATTCAAATAATAATAATAATAATAATAATAAAAGCTTTATTTAAAGAGGGTTACACAGTTAGTACAAACTAATCTTCCCTGAGGCCCTCAATAACAATATTGAATACACACAAGATAATGCATACTACAATTAAAGAGTACATTGTGATATCAGATACAAAATGTTATAAAAATACAAATTTATTCAGCTGGTACAATTTGTTTGTTGAGCAAGTAGCATTTTAGCTTATTTTTAAAAACCACAATATTCTTAGAATTTCGCACTGAGCCTGGTAGAGTGTTCCATGTAGAAGGTCCAGAAAAACTAAAGGATTTTTTAAAAAGTTCTGTTTTAGTTTTTGGTACACATAAATCACCACTAATAACATTTCTTAATTGATATGGATTACTCTGAGAGACGTACCTAATCTTGTCGATTAAATAAGAAGGTGCATCATCATTTAAACATTTAAAAATCAAAACGCATCTGTGATATATAATCCTGTTATCAACTGTCATCCAACCAAGTGTGTTAAGGAGCTAAAAAATCTGTCTTGCAACCCTTTTTTGTAATTTAACAATACGGTTAAAATATTCACTGCTGCAGCTCCCCCAAATTATTATGCAATAATCAATTAATGGAAGAATGTAACCAGAGTAAAAAAGTTTTCTTGATTCTTGATTCAAATATTTTTTAATTTTTGAGAGAAGATAGATACGACTAGCAATTTTGGAACATACCTGGTCTACCTGATGAAACCAGCTCAGATGCGAATCAAGTTTTACTCCCAAACATTTCTCACAGTCAGAAATTTGCAAAGTCTGTATGTTTATGGTAAATGACGGTTCAACAGATTGTGAAGAATTTTTTTGTCTTGTTCCTATTACCATACATTTTGTTTTATTAGTATTTACAAACATATTATTGCTCTCACACCATTTTTCTATTTCATTCAGATCTTGTTGTATCTTACATTGTAATTCAATAATGTCTCTGCCAGCTGCATGTATAGTAGCGTCATCAGCATATAAATCAGTTTTACAGTTTCTTATATGTAATGGCAAGTCATTTATATACAAAATAAATAAAAGAGGTCCTAGTATTGACCCTTGTGGTACACCAAATTCAACAGATAATTTTTCAGATTTAATATTTCCAATTTGAACTTGCTGGGTTCTATCACATAAATAAGACTTAAAAAATGTTACTGATTTATCATTACAGCCATATATTGCTAATTTTTTACACAGAATGTCATGATCTACAACATCAAAAGCTTCCCTTAGATCTAAAAAGATGGCTATAATTAAATTACCATTATTCATTTCCTCTAAAAACTTGTCAATAATATTTACAAGCGCTGTTTGACATGAATGCCCAGGTCTAAATCCAGACTGTGCTGGATGTAACAGTTTAAATTTGGATAGATACATATAAAAATGTTTTTGAACATGACGTTCA
>MJUU01036583.1:0-18375 GCA_002080025.1 Modiolus philippinarum | reverse complement strand
CACCCCTTTTTTCCATGATCACTGAAGCATGAAGTTGGAAACATGGATAATTAATTTTTATTATGATTTTTGTTTAATTAGATGCTAATGTGTATTTATGTAAAGTTAAATAATAATAGCATAGATTCTTCACAGAAAAAAAACTTCAACCTGTGGGTAAACCTCATACTATCACAATTTTTTCCCGTGATCAGTGAAGCATGAAGTTGGTAGCATGGGTAAAATTTTATTCTGATTTTTGTTTAATTAGACGCTAATGTGTATTTATATAAAGTTTCGTGATAATAGCATACATCCTTCCCAGAAAAAAAAACTTAAACCTGTAGGTAAACCTAGCTTGGGACGGACGAACGGACGAACAGACGGACGGACAACCCGAACACTATATGCCCCCTACTATCGTAGGCGGGGCATAAATATATGTTTCATATAAACTTTACGTACATTTGGGTGTAAGCATGTTATAAATCTACGAAAGTGGGAGGAGAATGCATGTTTTCAAAGAGAACTCAGTAACCAAAACGAGAAACGGTCGGGACTTTTTAATATAAAAGTTTGTTCACGCCCATTTTTAGGTATATTCATACGCGATAACGCATTTGTGTCAGCTTTTCCACCAAAGAATTTTTAACCCTCCGCGTCGCCAAAATTTGTTTACGTTTTGAGAGGTCAAGTTTGATGCGAAAGTTCATAGTAGTTTTATGATATTTGGGAATCATTTTTCCCAAATATAAAGTTTTGTGGAAAATTATCTTTACGTCTATGGTTTTCCAGAGACAGGTAAATGAATGTAAAGCGCCACCTGGCAGTAATGACATGTACTCTAATACAGTATATTCTTGTAAATTTGGTGACTAATATAGTGAGACATTTTTAGCAAACCTTGGTGTTAAACAAGGGGATAGTCTTAGCCCCACATTATTCAATTTATTCGGTGATGACATGGAATCGATATTCGCTGATAAAAATGACACTAGACCAGTGAAATTAGTTAATTATATATTTAATCATCTACTTTATGCAGATGATTTGGTAATTATATCAGAATCACCAACTGGAGTACAAAACTGTATAAACTCTCTTGGTGAATATTGCGATAAATGGAAGCTTAAGATAAACGTAAATAAAACAAAAGTTATGATTTTTTCTAAAACAATAAAAAAGGTAAATAATGACTGCCTTCCTTTATTTAAACACAACAAAACAGAATTGGAAATTGTAAGCCAATATAAATACCTTGGATTAACTGTAACCAGCAATGGGCAGTTTAAATATGCCATAGAAATCCTGGTCCAAAAAGCTAGAAAAGCCTTTTTTGGTCTTAAGGCTGCTATTCCGTCTTCAGATAATTTATCAGTACAAAAATGGTTGAAACTTTATCAATCTATGATAGCCCCCGTATTAACATACAGTTCAGAGATTTGGATAGCGGATCACAAGATCAGCTTGGAAAATTTGCAAAATTTTTCTTTTGAAAAAACACAAAATTTAATTATGAAGCATATTTTAGGTGTGCATAATAAGACCTCCAACTTAGCTGTTCATACAGAATTAGGACTGACACCATTATGTTTCAAAGCTTTTAAACTTATGTTCAAATACTTTAAAAGACTGAAAAAAATAGAGTCATCCACAGAATATTTATATGATTTACTAAAATCTGCATCTGAGGAAGATAAAAATTATGAAATCTGAAAATCATCCTTCATGGGAGAGATCTATAGAACAATTAAAAACGTTATTCAACTTAAATACTTTAGATTTCTCCCATGTTACATTTACTAAAGAAATTCACAAATATTATACAAACAAAATTATGAATCAGTTAACTCATATAAGAAGTAGTGAAACAGGAAAACTAAGATTTTATAGCAAAATTGTATCTAATTTCGAGTTGCAAAAATATTTGAGATTTAATATCAATAAGTATTTACGTTCACATATAACAAAATTGAGGCTAAGTGCACATAGCCTAGCCATTGAGACTGGTAGGTATTGTAAACCAGTTATACCAGCCTGTGAAAGATTCTGTAAATTATGTAAAAATAAAGTTGAAGACGAATGACACTTTTTAGTTGAATGTCCATTATACAATATATTAAGAGACAAATTCTTTACAATATTTGATAAACATTCAGTCAAATCTCCAATGGAGCAAGTCAACCGTCTTTTAAATCCAAACACATCAGAGGAATTGAAAAATACATGTTTATATTTGAAAGAATCTCTTCATCTCAGAGAAACAATGTTTAAAAATAGTTAACTTTTAGATGTTTGTATCTTCATGAGTGAACTGTATAATGGGTCATAAGCTTGAGTTAAGACCTATGATTATGCAAGTATATTATATATATATAGTACACATTACGAAAGCCTAGAGGGGACTTCTTAATTCCTAATTCTTAATACTTAATTCTTAATACTTAATTCTTAATACTTAATACTTAATACTTAATTCTTAATTCTTGATACTTAATTCTTAATACTTAATTCTTAATTCTTATTACTTAATTCTTAATACTTAATTCTTAATACTTAATTCTTAATTCTTAATACTTAATACTTAATTCTTAATACTTAATACTTGATACTTAATTCTTAATACTTAATTCTTAATTCTGAATTCTTTATACTTAATCATTTGAACGCGCAATGTATTAAATTTCTGAGTACTAATCGTCGTTACTTCAAAATTATTATTTTCTATTCAGTTTTAATCTTTACACACTGACTAATGCATTAACAAGTTTCCAGACAAATACAAATGGAAATCCTTGTTGTAGTGTTGTACTCGTACTATTTGAAAATTCAAAATAACTATCGAAAAATTTCATCATCGGATTTTGGATGATATAGTATTTCCACTTAAAGAACGCGATTTGATTTCCTGATACAAATTATAAATAACAAAACATCCATGACACAAAGGATACAGCGTTGCACGACATTTAGCAATGAATTCCGGTGCTAGGGTCCGTCTTGAACCTACTATAAGGTATGAGCAAAGCTCATTGTGCAGGGCCTCGTGGTGTTTTCAAGATGAAGAACAACAATAAAGGCGTTGTTTCATTGCTTTGTTTTACAATGTGTTTGTAGAGACTTTGTCATTTACTCCACATCCTTTTATTGCTAATCTCAATTAAATTTGCATATGCAATGACATGTTTTTTGAAGAACTATGCTACAAAATGTTGTTGGGGAGTAAAGTGACAGAATTTTAGCTTGTTTTGTCTCTTTAATTCTTTTTACCAGTTTTTTTAGCTCACCTGACCCAAAGGGTCATTGTGAGCTATTGCCATCACTTGGCGTCCGTCGTCCGTCGTCCGTCCGTCGTCCGTCCGTTAAACTTTTCACATTTTCATCTACTCCTCTGAAACTACTGAAGCAAATTCAACCAAACTTTACAGGAATGATGTACTAAAGATCCTTAACAATGATTGCTCATTTCCTTCTGATCTGACGAAAAACATGGCCGCCAGCGCAGAACTTAGGTTTTACATTGGACCCTATGGGAAAAATCACATTTTCATCTTCTACTCTTAAACCACTGAAGCAAATTCAACCACACTTTACAGGAATGATGTACTATAGGTCCTTAACAATGATTGCTCATTTCGTTCCGATCCGACAAAAAACATGGCCGCCAGCACGGAACATAGTTTAACATTGGCCCTATGGGAAATTCACATTTTCATCTTCTCCTCTGAAACCACTGAAGCAAATTAAACCAAACTTTACAGGAATGATATATGGAAGGTCCTTTACAAAGATTGCTCATTTCGTTTCCATCCAATAAAAAACATGGCTTCCAGCGCGGATCTAAGGTTTAACATTGGACCCCATGGGAAAATTTACATTTTCCTCTTCTCCTCTGAAACCGCTGAAGCAAATTCAACCAAACTTAACTGTTCAGCATTTTGTCAGGTGAGCGATACAGGCTCAGTGTCTGAGCCTCTAGTTTAAGTATCTGGGTTTTTCAACCAACTCTTATTTATAGCTTCACAAGAAGTGTTGTTACTGCATTTTTCCTCATTCATTTTATTAAATGAACAATTTAAAAACATACAATAAACATAATAAAATAAAAGTTCACACACTGAACCAGAGGCTCCCAGGAGCCTGTAATCGCTCACCTGGCAAACTATTGCAGGCGAGAGTATTTTTTTATGAATTTCTCATAGGGTCATATGCTAAACTAAGTTCGGCTTTGGTGGCCATCTTCGTTAGTGGGTGGGGTCATTTGATATTATTCTGAAAGAGGATCACCTAAGGACCACACGATCAAAGTTCTGTTCCATTTGAGCAAGTCATTCCAGAGGATAAGATTTTTGATTGAATTTCCTATAGGGTCCCATGTTAAAGAAAGATCGGCTGAGGTGGCCATCTTGGTTAGCAGGCGGGGTCATAGGATATAACTCTGAAAGGGGATCACCTAAGGACTATTCCATCAAAGTTTGGTTCAAATTGAGAACGTAGTTCCAGATGAGATTTTTAATTGAATTTCCCATAGGGTCCTATGTTAAATTAAGTTCAGCTGTGGCAGCCATCTTTGCTGCAGGTGGGGTCATTAGATGCGATTCTTAAAGGGACGTACATTTGTACGTAGTAACTATTTTATCAAAGTTTGGTTCAAATTCAGCGAGAAGTTCCAGACAAAAAGATTTTTTAATGAATTTTGCATAGTGTCCTATGTAAAACTAAGTTCCGCTGTGGTGGCAATCTTGGTTGGCAGGCGGGGTCATTGGATACAATTGTGAATGATAATCACCTAAGCACCATTGCATCAAAGTTTAGTCCCATTTGAGCAAGTAGTTCCAGAGGAGATTTTCATAGAATTTTTCATAGGGTCCCATGTGGCCACCTTGTTTGAATGACAATTTTTTGCAGTTTGCAGGTTTGGTTCCAGTTGAACATTAAGTTCCAGGCTACCAGATTTTTTTTAATGAATTCTTGCGTTTGGTCCAAGTTCGGCTATGATCACAATTTTTCATAGGGTGTAATGATAAACTACATGTATAAGTTGGGTTGTGGTGCCCATGCTAGTTGGCAGATGTGGTCCTCAGATATAACTTTGATAGGCAAGCACCAAGTGACCATTCTACCAAAGTTTGGTTCCAAGTGAGCAAATAATTTTAGACAGATGTTTTTAATGAATTTCCCATACAGTCCTCTGTTAAAAGCTAGTTCGGCTATGGCATGATGGTGTATAAGTTCCGTTTAGGCAACCATTTTGGTTGGCAGATAGGGTCATCAGATATATTTTTGAAAGGAACCCACCTAGTGACCATTCCACCAAAATTTGGTTTCAATTGAGTGAGTAGTTCCCGAAAAAGAAAATTTCAATGAAATTCCCATAGGGTCCTATGTTACACTAAGTTCCGCTTAGGCGGCCATCTTGGTTGGCGGGAGGGGTCATCTGATACAATTCTGAAAGGGACCCACCTAGTGACTATTCCACCAAAGTTTGGTTCCAATTGAGTGAGTAATTCCAGAAAAAAAAATTTCAATGAAATTCCCATAGGTTTCTATGTTAAACTTAGTTCCGCTGCGGCGGCTATATTGGTCGGAGGTCAGAAATGCCGGACACAATTTTGAAAGTAGACTACCCAAGCACCATTTTAGTAAAGTTTGGTTAAAATTCAAATGATAGTTTCAGAGGAGAAGATTTTCAAAATTCATCCCCCCTTTTTCTATTTTTAGCCTGGCAGCCATATTGGTCGGGATCATCGGACACAATTTTGAAAAGGGATCACCCAAGGATCATTTCAGGAAAGTTTGGCTAGGATTGCCTTTGTAGTTTCAGAGGAGAAGATTTTTAAAATTTCATCCTCCCTTTTTTCTATTTTTAGCCTGGCGGCCATCTTGGTTTAAGGGCGGGGTCATCGGACACAA
The DNA here is from genome assembly GCA_002080025.1 of Modiolus philippinarum. Taxonomy (NCBI): domain Eukaryota; kingdom Metazoa; phylum Mollusca; class Bivalvia; order Mytilida; family Modiolidae; genus Modiolus; species Modiolus philippinarum. The sequence goes on along the minus strand of MJUU01036583.1, from coordinate 12,483 downwards.
TTTTGGAAGAGGACCATCCAAGGAACATCCCACCAAAGTTTCATAAAAAATTGGCTGAACAGTTTCAGAGGAGAAGATTTTTTTGTAATTGTGGACAGACGGACGGACGGACGGACGGACGGACGTCGGACGACGGACGACGGACGACGGACGACAGACGACGGACGCCAAGTGATGGCAAAAGCTCACATGGCCTTTTAGGCCAGGTGAGCTAAAAACCTTTGATATGATGTGTTGGCGGCGAGGAAGATAAAGTTACATACACAGGTAAACTATTTTTCCGTCAATGTAATTAAGTATTAAGAATAAGGAATTAAGTATTAAGAATTTAATAAGAATTAAGTAATAAGAATTAAGAAATAAGAATTAAGTATTAAGAATTAAGAAATAAGTATTAAGAATTAAGTATTAAGAATTAAGAATTAAGAAATAAGAATTAAGTATTAAGAATTAAGTATTAAGAATTAAGAAATAAGAAGTAAGTATTAAGCATTAAGAATTAAGAAATAAGAATTAAGAATTAAGTATTAAGAATTAAGTATTAAGAAATAAGAATTAAGAATTAAGTATTAAGAATTAAGAAATAAGAATAAATTTGCATGTGTTTGACCTCTAGTCAGTGCATCAGTAGACGAACTCGTTTTTTCTTTTACAGAAAACAAAAAACTCCCAACCCCATGCCTGTTGATAAAGAGATATTATTTTTTAAATCTTGTTTATTATGGTTTATAAAGGTGTTTTAAAAAGCTTTTTTAAAATTCTTTTATGGTTTATTGTATAAGCCTTTTAAATTTGACACGCCTGGTTCTGTTGTTGGTTCTAGTGAGTAAACTTTATTCACTGACCAAAACCTGATCCCACAGCTCTATGTCTGCTCTTTATCTATATTTCAGATCTTGGGATTAAACTAGACAATTATCCTGTTTCTTCAATCCATCATCCACCAAGCTTCTTAATATGAATAACAACAATACCTAGTTTTGCATATTGTTTTCTCAGATGGTGGTACTAAAATTTTACGACTATACAACAACGGCAGTAGAATACCGAAGGAACAAAGGGGTGATATTCACAAAAATCGAAGTCCAAAGTCCAAAAGTCTCTATAGATAATAAAAATGCTATATTCTTTGATGTAATCTGTTAATTTATTAGAAAGAAGACTCTTGCGTTTAATTGTCGCAATGAGGAACTGTATGGAAATGAAGCCCTGTATGATGATAATTTTTACGGCTTTTTCTGTAAAGAATCTGCACATTTTTTAGATAAAAAATAAAACTATAATACAAGTAGTAGTTATAATCCTCAAGGCTTTTCTCCGATAGATTGTAACGAATTAATACCAGGACCCTATGATCCATGTAAAATTGACGTTCTTAAACATTTAGATGACTGATCTCTCAGGTATTTAACCATAGATTACAGAATTAATGCAGGGTATCTGATTACATGTAATGACAAAATGGTAAACATATTTTACTTCAACGCCTTTAATTAATATACCAATTTCGTTCATCCCCATCCGCCATTTTCATTCAAAAATATTAAGCTTAAAAAATGATCTTAAAATGATATAGATAATTCTATGATGCAACAAATAATTAACACTAAAATGTTCACTGTAATCTGAACTGGTTCCTTACTTCTGTTCTGTTGTGTAATATTTGGATTGATAACGTAAAGGTTCTAGGATAGTGTTAATATGAAAAGTTCAGAATTAAGAATTAAGAATTAAGTATTAAGAATTAAGTATTAAGAATTAAGAATTAAGAATTAAGAATTAAGTATTAAGAATTAGGAATTAAGAATTAAGAAGTCCCCTCTAGGCTTTCATAACAAATAGCTAAATAATGTTTTTAAATATATTTCCCCTTTTTATGTTGATTTTTGTAATTATATGTTGTTATGTATTGGATTACGCAGCTATTGTATCTGTAATGTGTACTTGACTATGCTTTATCCAATAAACTTATTTGTGTTTGTATTTGTATTTGTAATATTTTAATCAATTATCTCTACTTGTTTCCCAGACCCTACTCGTTTTAATCTTTGCCGTCCGGCATTGCATTGCTTTATTTTATTGTCAAACCAATTTTATGATGTGGTTGAACAATAAAAAATTATGTTATGACACAAGCTGCCCCGAAATTATATCATTTACTTTGTTAATTTAATGCATCTGTCATCGTATATACCACCTGCATCGCTATATCGTCTGCATCAGTATAATGAGGTCAATGTATGATAACTCTACACATCTGCATCAGTGTATAATAAAGTCAATATAGGCTTGCACACATAACATGCAATGTATTTGATTAAGCTTATCAGTCCTATCTACACAATTTAAGTACATTTACCCCATTTCCTTTCTTTTTCATATTAGTTTTTCAAATGTGGTTTTCGTTTACATTGCATTTTTATTGCTAATTGCTACTATTAAAGCTTTTGGAAGGCGATCTCATAACACAAAAATTAAGATGAATTCTTATTAAAACTATTTTTTCCCGATTCACGCCTATTCGCTATGTCGAAAATAAAGTAACGTGCAGCCATTGATACGTTTTTGTATATATGTCACAGTACAAATTTGAATCCAGTAGCATCCAGAATCCTCCTAGTACAAATTGGAATTCTAATTTCTACTGGGACATTTGAACTGGATTTAATCCAGTACAAATTGGAATTCCAATTTCTACTGGGACAAATTAGAATTCTGATTTGTACTGAATTTAATCTAGTATAAATTGGAATTCTAATTCTCCTATGAGAAATTGAGATATCCCAATTTGTACTAGTAGGATTCTGGATCCTACTAAACTAACCTAAATCAATAGAAACAGTGATATAGAAGTAAAACATTATTAGTAATATGTCCCTTCCACTGTTTTGGTGATTATCTAATTAAAATATTAATTTCGAAAGAATAAGATTAATTATCTAATTGTATAAAACATGTAAATGATAAAGATTTTTTGCTTTGAACTCTTACATCTTTGAGCACAGTTCAAACTTTTGATCTTTAGTTTTCATAATTGAACATTAAAAATGAGAGAACACATGGAGGTATTTTACAAGAAAAAATACTTTTGAATATCATTTTTCTTTTTGGAAAGACGTCATACTTAGAAACTATACTATTCTGAGACGGATACTGATCTTGTTGATTTGAGAAGTTTTATTGTTTCCCTGGTACAAATGCAGTAGATACTGTTCACGCATTGTCATGTAAAAAATGTTCATTGGAAAATGGCAGTATATAACAGCCACAATTTGTAATTACTCTAGCAAATGCAATATTATGCGATGCCCTTGTTATAAATCGAAAATTTCCTGTTCTACCAAATGTCACAGAGTTCCATCAGTTGTTACAACAAATGAACAGTTATATATTAGAATTATGTCATTTGTCATTCTATTGTTTTAGTATTTATGAAAAAAAGAAATGGGATAAATAAATTAATTTTTATAAATTGAAATGCTAGGAAACACATACTTCTTATAACAAACTCAAAAACTTTTTTTCAGCTTTGAATGTTAGTAATATCCAGAATCCTCCTGAACAAAATATCCAGTATTATTCCGGATCATACTAGAAATTCAGTAGGATTCAGAATCCTACTAGTATAAATCAGGATATCTCAATTTCTCCTAGGAGAAATTGGAATTCCAATTTGTACTGGATTAAATCTAGTACAAATCGGAATTCTAATTTGTCCCAGTAGAAACTGGAATTCCAATATGTACTGGATTAAATCCGGTACAAATCAGAATTCTAATTTGTCCCAGTAGAAATTAGAATTCCAATTTGTACTAGGAGGATTCCGGATCCTACTGGATTCCAATTTGTACTGTAACATATATATATAGTATTTTGATTGTGTGAGCCAAGAAGTTAGCATTCACAGTAACGCTTAGAAGAGAAGGCTTTTGAATGTATTTGCATTTGGGTTTAACCTAGCTGTCGATCATTTTGGACAAGACAAAGACACGATGAACATAACTGAAGCCATCAAGCCTATTTGCATACAAAATTTCACTGCCTGTGTTGAATTTTAACAATTTTTTATTTCTTTTCATCCTGGGTGAAGCAAGTGCACATAATGATATTAAACCCTGCACACACAATCAGGCCTTCGGGGTCCTTGAACTTTAAAAGATCTCAAAGCCAGTCAAGGGCACCATGATCTATCAAAACAAGGGACGACGCTTCATCTAGAAATGCTATGGCAGACACTACTGCAAGTAATCCACGAAGAGTTACGCAATAATTGCGTTCTGGTTTATTCAAACGATTTCTGAATCACGTAACCGAAGTAATACGATTTGATTTGCATTCCAAGCGTATTAAACTAAATACGTATTAGTTATTGCATCATTCAAAACGTATTTGTAACGTTGCGTTCACACATAATACGTATCGAATGCGCATCGAAAACGTTTTCGATGGTATTCAATGCGCATTATATGTACGTCTGAACACAGCATTAGTTTCTGCATATGCGCGTTTCGACGACTGCAGATCAAATCAAAACATTTGGAAATCCATCATACCGAAACATGTGTGAAATCTGATAGAGAAAAAGTACCCAATAGAATCTAAAAAGGACGTCCAAAATCAGTCAAGGACAGAGGTATGCAAGAGGGAGATACTCCTTAGTTTTAGGCTCTACCAAGTTAATTTGTAGATTCTCATCCATCTGTAACAAAAAATCTGGGGTGGGTGGGAGGTTTATTTTTTATTTTTTACTGATTTTCACTAGAATTGATAGGAATTCAAAGAAAATTTCTGTATAATTGAAAATATAAAAAAAAATTGAGCTTAGGAAAAAATGGCGCGGGCGGGGATGAGAATCTATTAATTAATTTAATGTGGCCTCAAAGAATATTTTTTAAAATCTAGATATTGCAAGTTTCTAAATAAAATCGGTTTTCGGACCAGAACCGAAGTACTGGCTACTGGGTTGGTGAATACCCTAACAATCCACCAGCACAGGCATCTGCCAAGTTACTGTTAATGCATATGCGCATTTCGATAACGTATGTCTCTTAAGTGCAGATCAAATCAAAACATTTGGAAATTCATATACCAAAACATAAAATAAGCTATCGTAATCTCTTTGTCATCCTGTTTTTGAGATAATACAGCTCCTATTCCAAGAAGATGGCATCGGTGTCTAATTACTGGTATCTAGGTATCCGAAAATTTCGGCATACACAAAACAGTTTTCAAGTTTGCCCATTCAGTTAACCATTGTCCATTGCCGCCTGACACTCTCGTGGCATTTAATGTTTTCACCCTTGTCCATTACCGCCTGACACTCTCGTGGCATTTAATGTTTTCACCCTTGTCCATTGCCGCCTGACACTCTCGTGACATTTAATCTGTCAACTTACAAATGTATATATGAAGGGTTCTGGCTATTTCTGAAAAGCCTTTTATATACATGAGGTAGTACGAGCAGGTTCCAACGAAGCTTCTCACATCCCTCACGGATTTGGGCACTGCAATATTCTGTTTGTATTCTAAGTATTTTCCAATACAAAACAACAGGATCCAGGTATCTTGCGGTCGTCACTGATTGTAAGTCGAACATACATACTAGTTTTTAATAACGAAAAACTGAAATTCCCGCTTAGTAAAATCGTCATTTTCCCGAATTCCCGAATAATTTTCATTCAATTTCACGTATCCCGCTCTACTCCGTTTCCCGTTTTCACGCACAATAATTTGACTTTCACTAGTCACGCTTACAGAAAAACGGTCGATCCCGTGTCACGCTTAGACCTCAATGAGACCCTCAATAAGGGCAATTCCCTCGTGATGTTCTGGCATTAAGTGATTATTTTTATCCCAACTGCAACACAGGTGCACCCTGTATTGGGTCCTATGGTCCCTCCCCCTTTTTATAATATTTACCCCATTTTTCAATATTGGTAATTTATTTTTGCAATTTTGTACTAATATAACATATATCTATCGTCAATTTCCTATATTCCCTTTAAAGCTTAATTGTTGTTTCCTCTACCGAATTTGACTTTACTACCGGATTTTACATGTTCAACACGGCGGGTGTCTTATAAGAAGCAGGAGATGCTGACTCTACCGGTGCACCTGATCTCACCCATGGTTTTATATTGGGTCCGTGTTGTTCATCTTTGTGTGTGAGTGTCTTCATTTTTCTTTTCTGTGCTGTACCCATGTTGTGTCATTGTTTTTTTCTGCCTTTTTTGTTTCTGGTGTTGCCATTGTCCTTGGATTGTTCGCTTTTAGATTGACGGTTCGGTTCTCACTTACTTTACTATCAATGTACATTTCGACGTCGACATTTTTATTATTTAACAGGATACGATAAAGGTTAAATTATATGAAAGAAAATAAATTCTGGACAATTGGTAACATGTAAAATATTTACAAACATATCAAGAGAAGTGAATACTTGTTATTGCATGCTAAATATGTGACGAACGGCGACAAGACCACGCATCAACACGTGGTTTTAAAAATACCAAACCGAAAAAAATATATTTCATATGTTTGTAAATACTGTAAAGATAAGTAGAAAATGAATTTCACTTTTTATTGCAATGTCCACAATATAAAACGTTGAGAATAAAGCATGGAATGTTAAAAGTGAAGAATCTCTATTATACTTAAAAGATTTGTTCNGGGGGGGGTAACTTCCATTATATTGGTATACGGGGATGTGCCAAAAATTCGGGTATCGTTTTTTGCACAAAATATATAAGTTTGGGTGTGTTTTAAACAAATTGTATATAAATTTGCATGTAGAAATAATATTTTATATAAATTTGGATGAAAAAAAGCAAATAAAGGCAGTTATTTATGAAACAACATAATTTATGACCATTATTTTCTTAAAATGTTCAATACTTTATGTACTTTTTTCTTTGATTCGTTATTTTTTAAAATTATCATATTAAATCAATGGTATATGAATATATTCGGCTCCTAACTTTAGTGTTGTTATATAAATTTGGGGTATGTTTTATGTTCTCTGTATATAAATTCGGGGCATGTTTCCGAGATCAATTTGGCACATCCCTACCAGAAAAAATACCAAGTTACCAACCCCCCCCGGGGATTTGTTAAACCCAACAACTTCCATAAATTTAAAAAATATTTGTAACTCTTTTGCAGAACGGGAACACCCCACTGTTCACTGATTATGTCATCAATGAATGTGTAATATCAGTTATTTCATAATACAGTTAATTTAATCTTCACTGTAACTTTGTCATGTTAACGTTTATGTAATGTTCACTGTAACGTAATGTCTATGTTATATTCATGTTTGGATCACGCCTCTTATCTTTCCAATAAATATTTGAATTTGAATTTTAAATTGATTTGATCAACTTATTAAGACTCTAGTTGCATCAAAGAACCTAAAACAAGAATATGTGTCTAACGGACAGAATGCCCCGCCTCACAACTCTTTTGAAGAATGGTATATTTCGTGACCAGTAAAGCATGAATTTGCTTTCATGGAAATATTCTTATTATGATTTTAGTTTGATTATCGACTAATAGGTATTTAATAAAATTCAATGAAAATAGCATAGACATCCTTCACAGAAGATGAACCTTAAACTATCCCCCTTTTCCATGACCAGTGAAGCATGAAGTTGGTTACATTGGTAAATATTTATAATATCTTTTATTTATTTATATCCTAATGAGTATCTATATAAAGTGTAATGATAATAGCATACATCCTTCAGAGAAAAAACTTCAAACTGAGGTAAAACCTCATACATACACCCCTTTTTTCCATGATCACTGAAGCATGAAGTTGGAAACATGGATTATTAATTTTTATTATGATTTTTGTTTAATTAGATGCTAATGTGTATTTATGTAAAGTTAAATGATAATAGCAAAGATCCTTCACAGAAAAAAACTTCAATCTGTGGGTAAACCTCATACTATCACGCTTTTTCCACGTGATCAGTGAAGCATGAAGTTGATTGCATGGGTAAAGTTTTATTATGATTTTTGTTAAATTAGATGCTAATGTGTGTTTATGTAAAGTTTAATGATAATAGCATACATCCTTCACAGAAAAAAAACTTCAACCTGTGGGTAAACCTCATACTATCACAATATTTTCCCGTGATCAGTGATGCATGAAGTTGGTAACATGGGTAAAATTTTATTATGATTTTTCTTTAATTAGACGCTAATGTGTATCTATGTAAAGTTTCATTATAATAGCATACATCCTTCACAGAAAAAAAAACTTCAACCTGTGGGTAAACCTCATACTATCACACTTTTTTCCCGTGATCAGTGAAGCATGAAGTTTGTAGCATGGGTAAAGTTTTATTATGATTTTTTTTTTAAATTAGATGCTAATGTGTATTTATGTAAAGTTTAATGATAATAGCATACATCCTTCACAGAAAAAAAATTCAACCTGTGGGTAAACCTCATACTATCACACTTTTTTCCCGTGATCAGTGAAGCATGAAGTTGGTAGTATGGGTAAAATATTATTATGATTTTTGTTTAATTAGACGCTAATGTGTATGTATATAAAGTTTCGTGATAATAGCATACATCCTTCCCAGAAAAAAAACTTTAACCTGTAGGTAAACCTAGCTTGGGACGGACGGACGGACGGACAACCCGAACACTATATGCCCCCCTACTATCGTAGGCGGGGCATAAATATATGTTTCATATAAACTTTACGTACATTTGGGTGTAAGCATGTTATAAATCTACGAAAGTGGGAGGAGAATGCATGTTTTCAAACAAAGAGAACTCAGTAACCAAAACGAGAAACGGTCGGGACTTTTAAATATAAAAGTTTGTTCACGCCCATTTTTAGGTATATTCATACGCGATAACGCATTTGTGTAAGCTTTTCCACCAAAGAATTTTTAACCCTCCGCGTCGCCAAAATTTGTTTACGTTTTGAGAGGTCAAGTTTGATGCGAAAGTTCATAGTAGTTTTATGATATTTGGGAATCATTTTTCCCAAACACCTTCAGAAATATATAAAGTTTTGTGGAAAATTATCTTTACGTCTAGGGTTTTCCAGAGACAGGTAAATGAATGTAAAGCGCCACCTGGCAGTAATATTTTAATCAATTATCTCTACTTGTTTCCCAGACCCTACTCGTTTTAATCTTTGCCGTCCGGCATTGCATTGCTTTATTTTATTTGTCAAACCAATTTTATGATGTGGTTGAACAATAAAAAATTATGTTGTGACACAAGCTGCCCCGAAATTATATCATTTACTTTGTTAATTTAATGCATCTGTCATCGTATATACCACCTGCATCGCTATATCGTCTGCATCAGTATAATGATAACTCTACACATCTGCATCAGGACATAGACCACAAATTCTACATCCGGTTTCAGGGTAGCTTAATTAAACAGGAGTATTTTTGAAAAAATAATAATGGTAGAGTTTGTTTGGTAATGGAGTTTTACTTTGTGGTAAAATTAAAGTATATACTTGGAAGTTTACAAAAATATTTTTTTGCGGAGGAATCTTATCTAATTTGGCAGCAGCATGCCTCTGCAAAGGGGTGTAATTAGCCATGAATTTACATATAAGCTCCAAATCTTGACCCCTCTCTGATTGAATTTCAAATGCCAGAGTAAAATGCAAGAAAATATTGGGAAAAGTTGTAACAAAGACATATAGTGAAATTAATTGTGGTCTATGTCCTGATCTAGGGGGGCCACTAGTTTGCTTGAAATCTACGCTGAGATAAAACCATGCATAGTTTGGTCATCAAATTTTGTCCAGACGCAAAGTGAATAATATTATTTTGTTTTGACCTACAATTTCCATATTTGGCAGATTTAATTTGCATATTTGACCAAATATGGCAAAATTGAGAAATTGTACATAAAACAAGTGTTGAACCATGAAATTTGCATCTGTTTCAGCTCAGAAGATGATTTTTAGTTTCCATACACCGTATTCCAGCCTCAGTATCAATTCAACTTTATTTGTTTGATAGAACGTAGAAATCTGGTACTGCTGGGGGTCCCTCTGTGTCCGGAGAATGAACCGATTTTTCATCACTGCTGTGTTTGGTAACCAGGGAATAATGTTCCGGAGCAAATCTCTTCGATTTTAACGCTGTAATAGAGTGTTTTATGTCATTTTTGGTCATCTTTTGCCTTTGTTATGTGGAATATTGCCCTTTTAAAACTATATTTTCTTCCTATTTGTTAACCTTCCTGTGTTGTATTTCCAATTTTTTATGAATTTTTACAAGAAAGGGGTCTCATTTTATAAGGAATGTATTGATTACATCAAATCATTAAAATTAGGAATAACAGCCGGAAGATTTTATTCATATTAATCATTTGTTTACCATTTACCAATTCTTGAGAAATTCATAAATGGACAACCCCTGTGTGGTTATTTCATAAGGCATTTCTAGATTTCAATTAAGGTTTGATCGAAAGTTATTGAAAGTGAGAGTTTACATGTTCCTCTAATTTTTAACATGAAATTTGACAATCTTAGACTTCTGGTTCTCTTACATTTTGCCCTTTTATGGCTTTTTTGCAATGGAAAAGTGTATTTTTATTTAAAAAAATCATTAAAAATATTTTTTACAAGAATTTTTTTTTGATAATGGTAAAAACTTGTAATTTGAATGTAATAGATTCAATTACAATAGAAAAAGTACAAAGAAGATATTTCAAAAAGAAATATTTGGAATTAATTTCTTATATTTGAAAAAAATCATGGTCTTAAAAGTGAACCTTGTTTATAATGTGAATGCGCTCAAACACTGATATTATGTTATTAACACATATACTAGTGAATTGTAAAAATTTTATTGAAATCTATTGAAATTTGTCCCTTTGATAGGACATAGACCACAAATTGATTGAATTTCAAATGCCAGAGTAAAATGCCGGTCAACATATGTCATGCTTTTCAGGTTTTACCTGGACCGGATATTATTAACTGTGTATACGGAAAATTTAGGCCTAACATATGCGTGCAAGAAAATATTGGGAAAAGTTGTAACAAAGACATATAGTGAAATTAATTGTGGTCTATGTCCATCAGTGTATAATAAAGTCAATATAGGCTTGCACACATAACATGCAATGTATTTGATTAAGCTTATCAGTCCTATCTACACAATTTAAGTACATTTACCCCATTTCCTTTCTTTTTCATATTAGTTTTTCAAAGGTGGTTTTCGTTTACATTGCATTTTTATTGCTAATTGCTACTATTAAAGCTTTTGGAAGGCGATCTCCTTGCAGGAGTTGAAAAGGAATGCTTGAAATAACTTACTCCTTTAATGTAATCACCATGTTGCAATTTATAATTAAGTTTAATTCCATCTTTATTAAATATATACATAGTATAAACACATGTACAATAAATACATGTAGATTATCAAAACAAAGTGATTTTTTTATCGCCTAACGGGTCTTTAATTTAAAGCGTGAAATCGTTCCACACATTTCCCGCGGATTTATTCATAATCATATAAGCGTTTGAGAGCACGAATTTAAGGTACCCTTATATGCAACAAATGTCACAGGCAACAAGACATATGATTTTCCATCATTCACAGGCATTGACACTGTCAGCTTTTATGTTTTGCGGCCTAATTTGATCAATAATTTTCTTGTTTTTTTTAATGAACACTTCATCGTTTGGCACGGACTATAAGCCAGTGGTTTGCTGCATGAAAGGAACAATTCAAATCAAGCGTCTGTGTGAAAAACTAAAATTATACAGAAAGATATCGACACTTTAACGTTTTAAAGACCAATTTTTCAAAGTAAACTTTTGACCATTCGCCGACGCGAATGACAAAAAGTATTCAGCTTCAGATTCAGTCAAGTCTATAGTGAATGCATGATGGATAGTGTGGGATAATTTGTAGCTCGCCGGGACGAATGTCTGGAGAGCTATTGTCATACCCCCAGCGTCGGTGTCGGCGTCGTCGGCGTCAGCAAAACTTTAACCTGGCTTGTGGAATTAAGACCTGAATAGGTAGGATGTTGATATTTGGTATGTGACTTCCTTGTGATGAGAGCTTTCTTCTGGTACTATACGTGTAGACATTTTGACCTTGACCTTGCCCTTAGGGCAATTTTTAAAAACTTTAACCTTGCCTCTAGAAGGTAGGCTTTTAGTGGTAGGGTGTTCATATTTGGTATGTGACTTCCTTATGATGAGAGCTTTCTTCTGGTACCGTACTTGTAGACATTTTGACCTTGGCCTTGCCTTTAGGGCAATTTTTTAAAAACTTTAACCTTGCCTCTAGAAGGTAGGCTTTTAGTTGTAGGGTGTTCATATTTGGTATGTAACTTCCTTATGATGAGAGCTTTCTTCTGGTACCATACTTGTAGACATTTTGACCTTGACCTTGCACTGAGGGCAATTTTTAAAAAACTTTAACTTTGCATATAGAAGGTAGGCTTTTAGTGGCAGGGTGTTTATATTTGGTA